>CM053786.1:328540940-328640940 GCA_028749045.1 Cupressus sempervirens
GAGATTGCCAGGGTGACTCTAGCATGATCCATGCGATGACACTTTCTCGCTTGCATAGTAGGTTTCCTACATGTCTTTGTGTGCCTCTGGGATTAGATGTCAGTTTGTGATTGGAACCTTTGAGTTAGTATACTTTTAAGATTCCTAGACTTAGAGAGTACTTTTTTATGTGATTTGATATCCTGTTTGGGACTTGAGATTATCTCCTCAGCGCGGTGGGAGTGGGCCATTTAGGTTCCATGTGGTCGGGTGGTAGTGTTTTATCACTCTTATCATTTGAGATCCATCTGAGACACCGTGGTTGATGTATTCTTTGTGGCATCTATCTTCATTATGTTCATGGATTATGATGGTGGACATGTATCCTCACATTGATGATTTGCATATGTTAGATGATGTTATCTTATGCTTTACTTTGTATGTTAGATTACTTTTTGCATATGATGTAGTATGATTTAGGTGTGACATTCCTACTATGATAATACTGATGATCTCTTTGGTGACTTGGGATGTTATGCATGGAGGGATGGCTAGGACCCACGATGGTCTAATGATGCTATTAACGGTTGGGAGGAACCGTGCACTTAGTTAATTATGTTTGTGATAAATGGTTATCCTTTACGATGAATGTTTATATCTTCTATGATGATGTATCATGTATGATTTGTGGTTTCATTTATGTTATTGCATCATGGATTAGAGTTAGTATGATGATGTACTTTATTTACACATGCATATTCTTTTAAGCCTTTCATACCCTATGATATGTGCAGTGGATGATTGAGCATTCGAAAATGTAATTTTTGAACATTAGACTTTTCATTATTATTTCATGTGGATGTAGTATTAGATGGAAACATAATTAGTTATGTTAGATGCGATTCAACATTAAGAGATCCTTAAGGAATGTAACTTGTTATGTATGCTTTCAGTTGAATAATGTTATTTCTTTCGCTACTATGTTATGAATGGTGTTACTTTCATGTTTCAAAAAAAATAAAAATAAAAATGCTACCAAACTTAGTGAAAATTTAGGTTAATTCTTTGGATCCTTTGGCGGGGCATTACATCTATAATCAATTTTGCAATATTTTTTTTACCTCTTACACAATGTGATAACCAATAATCACATTTCTCATCATTCCTTTATGTTGCGACCAATGCAAATACTTGTCCTTGTTGAAGAAGATATGATAGATGGTTATGGTCAACAAAACTATCCATGTCATCATTTCTGATAAAGGGCATGAGAGATAATGGAGTAAGATAATGTGGAGTCCATGTATCCACCCACTCACTCAACTCATAGTGATCCCAATCACACCAAAAACAACTTGGACAAAAGAAAGCTAGTTGTCGTCTCCAAATATTCCATGTACTACAATCAGAGTTACAGAATGAATGCATCTTTAAAGAATCTCTAACTATAACACAATCCAATATATCACCTAAGGATCCCTCCTTTACCAACCAAAAGAACCTACACACTAATGAATCAAGAGTTCCCCTCTGTGATAATGAAGAAGTACAACAATAAACTATGGTATGAGCACCAAGAAGTTTCGTTGCTGAAATCTTCATTTGCTCCTTCCCTCGAGATCTCTTCACACATGCCCCCTCTCCACCATGCTCCCCTTTCCCATTTATAGACTAGAAAATACTCCAAATATGAGGTACATTCATCTTTACATGAATTCTACACAACCAATAAAAAATGCAGGCATTCTTGAATTGACCTGTGTAATTATCTAACCAAATGAGATGTTTGTCCATAGAAATATCATGTTCTCATAAGAACTCAAAATAATTCTTGTAACAATGTTCAAAAAAATAATGAGAGTGAGATCTATCATTTCTCATATAAAATTGTTACTCTTTGATTATCTCTTGGTTATCTTCTACACTATCAGGGGCATGTCTATATCTTATGTGAAAAAAAATAGCAATTTAAATGGAGTTGTAATATTTATATTGTGTCCCATTTTGGGGTTGTAATATATAGTTCTCAAAAAATCAAAAAATAATATAATAGTTCCAATGGGGAAAGTATCTTTACAAATTCTAAATTCTTGATCCAACCACTGAGACCTATGACTATGCTTTAAATACTTGTAAAAATGATTTTCCTTGAAACATGAAATAAAATCAGCCATATTCATTTTTTCTCAACCCAAATATAGAGCATTCACCTCCATTTTTCAATGTGTATTTCACTATTTCATAAACCTTCTCTGAGACTAGTGTCTTTCCAATATCTTCTTCGCAACCCTCATATAAACGTGTCAATTTTTTTGATAAACTACCAAATTGTAAGCACACCTCATTTAAGAAATAATTTATATAAAAGAAGTGCCCATCATCTCTATCACACAAAAATTTATCTAGTAATGATCTTGATGATTTTGGAAGGTTGGTAGCACCACAAATTTCCAACATTTCATTAGCATGCAAAGTAGAATGGATAGAGTGTAATGCTTCATGGTGCATAGAAAACTCCACATGATATTTGCAACAACATGTATTTCAAATATTAAGAAACAAATAATAAAATGGCTTCATTTATTCAAAATCCCTTTGTGATACATGTAATGCTGGATTAGCCCACAAAACTATTTGAACAACATTTTTTGACTTACCTCCAAATAATTTTTTGGATGTGGGGTATCCTATTTATTGCCAATTATCAACTTTAAAACATTCATTACATTTGGTGATACTAGTCTCCCACAATAAGCCCATGTATCAGTTTGAATAGGATCGTTAAGACTCTCTCTTCTTTTAAGTGCTCTACTAAAAGTTATATGACTTATGTTTAAGTCAAAAAAAACATGTCTAATAAATATCACTTTTCTCAAATGATGACATACCAAGGAAGTTGTAATGACCCTACAAGAAGATGTCTTATCCTTTTCACTTCTCTTTTTTCCTATGCTATTGAGAGCATTGAAAATATATTTTACAATAATGACATTTCTCTCAATTTTCTTATTCACATGAATTTTCATTTTTGATAGCACAGGTCTTAAGTTTTGCATCCTTAACAATTGCATAAAAAGTTGGCATTTCTCTACCAATCTCCTATTGCCAAAAAATTGTTCATATAGTCTTGAAGCAAACAACTAAATTTTTCTATGTGATCTCTTACCTTCTAATGTGCTTAAAATGTCCTCATACATCTCTAATAACTATTTTGGTATTCTACCAGGTTTGGGGTCAAATGTTTGTCTCTCTTAATTACAAGGAACCTCATTTCAATTATAACAAGGAGATATGTAAGGTTCATTTGCAACATTATCACTATCATTCTCAATTATTATATTTTCCCTCTCAAGCTCTACATTTTCCTCTTTGATTAATACATTATCATTCACAACATGAAGTTGATTTATACTATCAAATCCAACATCATCTTCACTAGAAACTATTCTTATAGGCTTGACCTCATTGACATTAACATACCTTATCTCTTTCTATAATAATTTTCCCTATCTTTTGACCTATAATCTTTAATTTTTTCATTCATCACCTTCTTCTTCCATTTAGACTTCCACCTACTACTGCTCCCCATAGTGTTAGCAAACTCAGGACACCAAACCAAATGATTGGACCACTTTTTGAAAGTTTGGGCCCCAAATTTTGTGAAAAAGTGATTGATTTTTTTCATGTCTTGGGTAAGGGGATTTTTGATACAAAAATTACCCCTTTCTTGAGGAACTACTTCTTAGGTGACCTTGTGTACCTTGGAAACAACCTCCAAGTGTGGAACTTATGCTCTGAGGATGAATCTATGGATAAGGCTAACTTCCTTATTATTGAGATGCACCTAAACTACCAGTACGAAGGAAAAGGGAGAAGGAGAAATGAAAGAAATTGTAGAAAGGGAAGGGGGGTGATGCACCAAGATAGATATATAGTTAAAACCCTGCTTATGATTGCACTACACATCAATGAAACAACCAAAACACACTAATCTTAACTTTAATGTACCTTCTAAGAAACCACATGCAGGTTTAAAACTGGTTGAAGTGTTGAAAGAAAAAGAATCTCACTATATAGCAATTGCTAATAGACTTAACACAACACATAGATCCAAGAAAATGGAAAAGAAAAATTCATTAAGGAAAATACATGCACTAGACAACTGAATGAAAATAATAGGTAAGAAAATGAGAAGCTTCATTAGTAGAGACAAAGTTGTAGAACATAATGCTGCTGCAAAAATACAAACAGAGAAGAACCCAAAAAAAGCATCTACAACTTGCCTTTATAGATCAAGCATAACTTAGATTTGACTATGGAGTTCAAACCCTAACCAAAGTGGAGTTGAGTTGCAGAGAGTAGTAATAAATGAATATCAGAATTGAATATGATCATTAGATACAATCTGTTGTGATGAAGTGATAGGAAAGGCAAAATAAATGCACCTAGCTATAAGAAATCAAATCCCATGAGATTTGATCATTATAATCATTAATGAGGCATGGAGATGCATAGATATCGTGCAAACAAGGCCAAAGAATGTTGTTCATCATTAAAGAACAATCCTTATAATGTGTCATCTCCACAACAAATAAATTTGCACTGCTAATAGAAAATGCATGATAGGATAACATGCAAGTTAACCCATGTAGAATAAATGTGATTTCCTAGAAAAGGATGAGTCCTTGATGTTTTATCTTCTTGTTGAAATAGATAGCCTAGATGCTACAAAAATTCTCCCCAATAGATGAATAAAACCCAACTGTAGATCTAAGATCCTCTTCAAAAGAATGGACAGTCAAGATGCACATAAAAAATGTCCAAATATTTGCATCCGAGCACAAGAAAGATCAGCCATGTGGCATAAATTTTTTGGTTAGCACAATTATCAAATTCCTGGAAGAGACAACAATAATCTTACTATTTTGAAAAAGAAAAAAGGTAAGCCTTCCAAAATAGAATTTTTTTCTATTTTAGAATGAGCAGCAAAGTCATTCTCCAAAATGGTGAAATGGTTAATATAAAATGTTAACCCTGATAGAAAATGCATGTTAACTCACAACTCAGGACATGAAGGAAAACAAGCCAACTCATTCAATGAACAAATTGAAGTAGCTTGGAAAATGAAGGAACCAAGCCAAATTGGCTCATGAAGAAATTGAGTTAACACAAGATGTTAACCAAACCAAAAAGCTTGTTTAACCAACATCAAAGAATCCTTCCCATTGAAGATCTCTTAGACCAGTTATCAATGATGGGCTAAATGGGGGGCAAAAATGACCAACATTCTTGGTGACTCAGATGGGATGTTTTCCTGCTAAGCATAGACCAGTAGCCTTAAGAAATCTATTGGGTAAAGAGTCACTACCAAGAATTGATGTGTTATCCCACTTGGAACTTTACAAAACCCTACAACTAGTAAAAAACAAAAAACTCTAGGGAGCTCCGGGAAGCTCAAAACAACTCCAAAAAAAGAAGCAAATGTGCTTGTACACTTCTTGGAAATAAAAAAACTCCTACTCTTATGTACAAGTATTTACAAACAAAAATATAAAATAAAGCCATCGACTGTCTTGTTGAAATAGCTGCCCTTCCTTATGAGTTGATTTTTTTCTTCCATGCATGTGGATAGTTGAAAATAGTAGCAAGCACAACAAACATGCTGCTACATGGAACACCTCTTTCCCAATGCCAAAGAAAAATAAGCTACTCTCTAGCACTGGGATGCCTCGATACCGAGCAAAACATGCTTGATCTTCCTTGTGGTCTTCTCCCTCATGCTATTGAATGAGCATGACTAGGGACAACTTGCATTATTGTACAGATAGATGCCTTATGGGGCATCCCCTTGATAGCTTCAGATCTAAGCAATCAACCTTAGCCTCACTGTTGTGCTCTGCAATAATTGTATCCTCTTAGCTAGTAGGGGCTAGCTCTGATGGTGTGGCTAGTAGTGTGCATGTCTCCACTTGATGTTACAAAAGGGGAGGACTACTCTACATGAAGTGAGAAAATTTCTTCTTTGGGGGCTCCTATGCTTCAGCCACTTGCAACTAGGAGAGCATGAGCTTTGTCTCCTCTGCTACAATAGCCAACTTCCTCATGAACTTCTCCTCAAATTGAGCCACCCTCACATTAAACTTTAGAAAGAAGAGGTAGGCCAAACATTCATCTTTATTCTCATAATATGGAGGATTGAATTTTTTTTTAATCTTCATATAGGGGATCCATGAAGAAGTGTTTAATGTGAGAAACATAAAAAGATCCAAAGATCTTTACACAAATCAACACTTGATCTATTGAAACTAGAAGATGAATAGAGTCACCATGGTGTTAGATAAAATGCCTCTAAAGGCTGATTTCATTGAGAACAACACCCAAATGATCAATGCATAAGATTGGATTAGCTTCCAACTAACTTGTGTAGTTGAAAATGTTTCTCCCACTAGGTGTGCCAAAAAGTATTGACACAAAAGTCTACCCCTTGTCTAAGGAACTACTTCTTAGGCAACCTTGTGTAACTTGGAAACAACCTCCAAGTGTGGGACTTTTGCTCTGAGGCTAAATCTCTAGAGAAGGCCAACTTCCTTACTATTAGGATGCACCTAAAGTACCACTGGGAAGGAAAAGGGAAAAGGAGAATTGAAAGAAATTGTAGAAAGAGAAAGGAGGTGATGCACCAAGATAGATATATAGTTATAGCTCTACCTATGACTGCACTATACATCAATGAAACAACCAAAATACACTAATCTTAACTCTAATCTACCTTCTAAGAAACCACATACAGGTTTAGAACTGGCTAAAGTGCTAAAAGGAAAAGAATCTCACTATACAAAAATTGCTAACAGACTTAACACAACACATAGATCCAAGAAAATGGGAAAGAAACATTCATTGTAAGGTAAATACATGCACTAGAATATACTGGAAGGAATAGGTAAGAAAATGGAAAGTTTCCTTAATAGAAGGCAAAGTTGCAAAGCATAATGCTACTACAAAATACAAACAAAGAAGAACCCATAAAAAGTATTTACAACATGCCTTTATAGATTAGGCATAACTCAGATTTGACTATGGAGTTCAACCCCCACCAAAGTGGAGTTGAGTCACAAAGAGTAGTAATAAATGAATATCAAAACTAAATCTAATCATGAGATACAATCTATTGTGATGAAGTGACAGAAAGGAAACAAATGCACCCAACCACAAAAAATCAAATCCTATGAGATTTGATCATTAAAATCATTAATGAGGCATGGAGATACATAGATGTCATGCAAACAAGGCCAAATAATGTCCTTCATCATTAAAGAATAATCCTTGTAATGTGTCATGGCTACAACAAATAAATTCACATTGCTGATAAAAAAAGTGGGATGGGATAACACGCAAGTTAACCAGCCACAAAAATTATAGAGTTGACCCACATGAAATAAATTTGATTTTCCTAGAAAAGGAGGAGCCATTGATGTTGATCTTCTTGTTGAAATGGATGGCCCAGATGCTGCGAACATTCTCCCCAATAGATGAATAGAACCCAACCATAGATCCAAGATCCTCTTCAAAAGAATGGACAACCTAGATATATGTGGAAAATATCCAAAGATTCACAGTCCAACATAAGAAAGATCTACCACATGGCATAAATATTTGGCTTGACATAATCCTTGAATGCCTGGTTGAAAAGACAACAACAATTCCATGATTTCATGGAAGAAAAAAGGTAAGCCTTCTAAAATAGAAAATTTCACTAGTTCAAAAAAGTAGCAAAGTCATTCTCCAAAATGACAAAAATGTTAACCCCGACAACAAATGCGTGTTAACCCGCACCTCAGCACATAAAGGAAATCAAGCCAACTTGGTTAATGAACAAATTAAACTAGCTTGGCCAATGAAGAAACCAAGACAACTCAACTCATGAAGAAACAGAATAACACGAGATTTAATGCAACCAAAAAGTGTGTTAACCCACATCAAAGAATCTAGCCCATTGAAGATCTCTCAGATTGGTTTATCAATGATGGGCTGAATGGGGGGCAAAAATGGCCAATAGGGACCATAGTCACTTTTAAGAAAATTTCAACAATAAAATATTGGTTACTCGATACATTGGGTATCTATTATTATATTAGGTACTCGATATTTCCCATCAAATGTATTTAGAAATCAACAGAAAAGTGGAGGGTTGAGATTGAAATTTGATGAATGGTCCTCATTACCTCATCCATGATCAATATGAGGTGTTTTGACAAAAATTCCTCATTATTCTTTAGGATTATGGTTTAATATTTATAATTATTCTTTATCATTTAGGATTATAATATAGGGTTATATATTTCAACTTTAGATTAGGATATGTGTTCATATCATAGTTACTATTATGTTTAGGGTTAGGATTTAGGGTTAGATTATAACATTTTAGATTGGGGTTTTAAAAGAAGTATTAAGATTAGGGATTATTATTTAGGATTAACTACTAGGGTTTAGGATTTTTTGTTGTATTTTAACATATATAATTAGGATATAGCATTTACAATTATGCTTACCTTTTGATTTTAGTTTTTATTAGGATTTAGGGTAACTTAGAACTTTGGATAAAGGTTGAGATTCAATATTAGGGTTTAACATTCAGTATTAATTATTATAGCTAAGTATTTAGAATTACAAATCAACATTTAGAATTAACAATTAGCATTTACACTTAGGGTTTACTATTTAGGATTATTATGTAAAATCTAGATTAAAGAACTTAAGGTTTAATATTTTGGATTAAATTTTAGTATTTAGGGTTATGGTTAAGAAATAAGCATTTCATCTTTAAGATCATGGTTCATTATTTATGATCAATACAACATATGTCCCTAGGGGTTCTAGGACCTCGGGGATAATGTTGTTAAAGAATGCATTGAAAAGGGTCATAGGTGAACCCATGACCCCTTTCAACCCATACGTGAACATACAATCAATACAACATGTACCCCTAGGGGTCTTTAGACCCTTGTGGAAATATTTTGTCATTGAATGAGTCGGAAGGGGCCATAAGCTCACCTATGAATCCTTTCAACACATTTGCTGACAACATATGTCCCTAGGGGTCCTAGATGAACCCTTTCAACAAAAGGGACTATAGGTTCACTTATGAACCATTTTGACACATTCACTAACAATATATGTCCATAGGGGTCTTAGAACCCCTAGGGACATATGTTGTCATTGAATTTGTTGAAAGGGTTCATCTAGGACCCCTAGGGCATATCTTGTTATCAAATGTATCAAAATGATTCATAGGTGAACCTATGGCCCCTTTTGACCCAGAAATCAATACAACATATATCCCTAGGGGTCCTAGGACACTAGGGACATATGTTGTCAACAAATGCATTGAAAGTGGTCATAGGTGAACCTATTACCCTGTTTGACACATACATGAACATACAATCAATAGACCCCTAGGGACATATGTTGTCATTGAATTTGTTGAAAGGGTTCATCTAGGACCCCAGTGACATATTTTGTTAGTGAATGTGTCGAAATGGATCATAGGTTAACCTATGGCCCCTTTTGACCCATGAAATCAATACAACATATATCCCTAGGGGTCCTAGGACCCTAGGGACATATTTTGTCAACAAATGCATCAAAAGGGGTCATAGGTGAACCTATTACCCCTTTTGACACATACATGAACATCCAATCAATAAAACATGTCCCTATGGGTTTGAGGACCCCAAGGACATATATTATGAATGAATGTGTTGAAAGGGGTTATAGGTGAAAATATGGCCTCTTTCAACCCATATAGTTAATAAAACATATATCCTTGGGATTCTTAGGCTTTGGGGACATATGTTTTCATTGAATGAGTTGAAAGAGGTGATAGGTGAACCTATGATCCTTTTCAGCCCATACAATCAATACAACATCTGTCCTTAGGGTTCCTAGGACCTTGGGGACATATGTTGTCAAAAAATGTGTCAAAAGGGGTCATAGGTGAACCTAAGGCCCCTTTCAACCCATGCAATCAATATAACACATGTTCGTAGGGTTCCTAAGACCCCAAGGATATATGTTGTCAAAAAATATGTCGAAAGGGGTCATAGGTTCACCTATGGTCCCTTTCAAACCATATAATCAATACAACATATGTCCCCGGGGTTACTAGGACCTTGGGGACATATGTTTTCATTGAATGAGTCAAAAGGGGTCATAGGTTCAAACACATTTGTTGACAAAATATGTCCCTAGTGGTCTTAGGACCTCAGAGAAATATGTTGTCATCAAATACATTGAAAAGGTTCATAGGTGAACCTATGACCCCTTTCAACCCATACATGAACCTACAATCAATATAGCATATGTCCCTAGGGGTCCTATAACGTATGTCTCTAGGGGTCCTAGGATCATAGGGGCACATATTATCATCAAATGCATCAAAAGGGGTCATAGGTGAACCTATTTCCCCTTTCAACCCATATGATCAATACAAAATATGTCCCTGGGGGTCCCAAGACCCTGGGGACATATGTTGTTAGTGAATGTGTTGAAAGGGGTCATAGGTGAATCTATGACCTCTTTAAACCCATACAATTAATACACCATACATCCCTAGGGGTCCTAGGACCCAAAGGACATATGTTGTCAGTGAATGCATTGAAAGGTGTCGTAGGTGAACCTATGAGCCCTTTCAACCCATGTATGGATATACAATCAATACAACATTTGTCCCTAGGGGTCCTAGGACCCCAAGGACATATGTTGTCATCGAATGTGTCAAAAGGGGTCATAGGCTCACTTATGACCCCTTTTAACCCATACTTGAACATACGATCAATACACAATATGTCCTCAGGGATCCTAGAATCCCAGGGACATATGTTGTCAACAAATGCATTGAAAGGTGTCGTAGGTGAACCTATGGCCTCTTTCGACCCATTCAATGAAAAAATATGTCCATAGGACTCCTAAGATCCCTAGGGACATATGTTGTATTGATTGCATGTGTCAAAAGGGGTTATAGGTGAACCTATGGCCCCTTTCAACTGATATAATCAGTACAACATATGTCCCTAGGGATCCAAAGACCTCGGGGACATATGTTGTCAAAAAATGCATTGAAAGGGGTCATAGGTTCACCTATGACACCCCTTTTGACCCATACAAAAACATATAATCAATACAACATATGTCCTAAGGGTTCCTAGGAACCCAGGGACATATATTATCATCAAATGCATCAAAAAGGGTCGTAGGTGAACCTATGACCCTTTTTAACCCATACATGGACATACAATGAATACAACACATGTCTCCAAGGGTCTTGGGACCCCATAGACATATGTTGTCATCAAATGCATTGAAAATGGTCATAGATGAACTTATGACCCCTTTCGACCCATATGCAAACATACTATTAATACAACATATGCCCCTAGGGTACCTAAGATCTCAGAGACATATTTTGTTAGAAAATGCATCAAAAGGGGTCATAGGTGAACCTATGGCCCCTTTCAACCCATACAATCAATAAAAATTTTGTCCCTAGGGGTCTCAGGATCCCAAGGAGACATGTTATCAACAAATGCATTGAAAGGGGTCATAAGTGAACCTATGACCCCTTTCAACACATACATGAACATATGATCGATACAACATATGTCTCTAGGGGTCCTAGGACCTTGGAGACATATGTTGTCATCTAATACATCGAAAGGGGTCATAGGTGAGCCTATGACCCCTTTTGATACATGAACATACAATCAATACAACATATGCCCCTAGGGGTCCTAGGACCCCAAAGACATATTTTGTAAGAGAATGTGTTCAAAGGAGTCATAGGTAAACTTATGGCCCCTTTTGACCCATACAATCAATACAACATGTGTCCCTAGGGGTCCTTGGACCTTAGGGACATATGTTGTCAGTGAATGCATAGAAAAGGGTTCATAGGTGAACCTATGACCCCTTTCCACCCATACAATCAATACAACATATGTCCCTAGGGGTCCTGGGACCTTAGGGACATGTCTTGTTAGCCTATATGTTGAAAGGGGTCATAGGTGAACCTATGGCCCCTTTCCAACCATACAATCAATACAACATATGTCCATGGGGGTCCTAGGACCTTGAGAACCTATGTTGTAATCAAATGTGTCAAACGCCTTTCAACCAATACTATCAATATAACATATGTCCTAAAACCTAAACCCTAAACCCATAAGATCAATTGCAATATGTCCCTAAGGGTCTTAGGACCCCTAGGGACATATTTTGTATCATATAAGTTATTTTATATTAGAATATAATATAATATAATTGGTATTATATTATAATATAGTATAATATAATTGATATTATATTATAATATAGTAGTATAATAGTATAGTATAATATAATATAATAAAGTATAATATGAATATATTATAACACACACAAATAAATATCATTTGTAATTTAGTTAAAACACCTCATATGGATCATGGAAGGGATAATGAGGACCCTTAACTTTTAATCCTTACCCCCCATTTTCAATTTGATTGTTGTGTATATTTAGGTAAGAAATATCAAGTATTTGATCCCATATTGGATACTCAATCTTATATCAAAAATATGATTTCATATCTAGTACCCAATTTCCTTGGTCAACTCTCAAAACGTGATATATCCCCATTAAGGAGACTTCCAAAATTAGAGGAGGTACTTAATATGACCAAATTTGTTAAAATGAAAAGGGTTTCTTGAAAATATTCTCAGCTTTCCATCGATATAATGTCTATCAAATTACAAGTTTAATAAGTAATTATTACTTATTTTTAAATGAAGATATCTACAAAGTGTTGATTTACATACTATTTGAAAAATAGCTATAACTTTCAAACTATCAAATATTTTTGAAATCCAAAGATATGTCACATTCTATGCTTTGCCTACTAAAATAAAATAAATTAAAATAATCTTGGTAATGTTTTGATTCGTTGAAGTGGTCAGACATGAGCAATTTTTTTTTTGAAAACATTGTAGTAGAAAATTCATAGTTAGTTAATTTTTTGAAATAAAAATAACCAAAAATATGCATTATGTTTGGCATGAATCTACTTCTTATATATAGAATCTAATAAAAAATATTACTACATGATTGTGATTAATGTGGTCAAGCATACACCTACTTATTTTTGTCCTAAAATTTTTGAACTACTGCATTAAAATATATATTTTTGACCAATCATATTAAATTATTTTCAAATAAGGTCTATTTGTTTATAAACTATATTCAATTACCTATAGATTTTATTCTTACAAATTCTTAATATAATTTACATAACTAGATAAAAAATTGCATGTCAAGTTGATATAAACTCAATTTTCTGATTCTAGACTACCACTTAAGGGTATAGTTTGGCCCACCATGATGTTGCACATACCCATATACTAGAGAGATTTGAATAAAAGAATGACACAAAATGATAGATGGAGTTTTCTGAAATTGCATAGATGAGAATCTGAATGAAACTAAGGATATTGGTCACTCATGGAAGTAAAATCTTTTAGATTGCATGGTAACAAAGAGGAAGATTGTATTACTATATTGAAACATGTATTGAGGTGTTTCCATCAATGCCAAAGAGGGAGATTGTTGGAAACTAACAATTGGAATAATTGTTGTGTTATCATTGATGTCAAATCTACTGATGAGACATGTTGCTCTAAACAACATGACATATCTATTTTATTGATGAAGAGGATTTGTGGAGTTACTCATAAAAAAAGTACTTAGAGGAATGGTTGAGTTATTAAAATGAAGCTACACTGGACATTTTATTAGTTAGACCTTGATAAGACAAAGTGATTGTTTATATCATGTTGATGCTCAAGTCTTTACAGTATAAGTCAAAATATATCATTAATGTATGTCTTGATTGAGAAATAGAGTAAAAGTTTAAGGAATGTCAAGTGATTCTAGTGTCAATTGAGCCACAATACAAGTTGAGAAAATCTAGTGTTGATCGAGCATCAATATTGACCAAGCAAGCTAGTTAATGCCAAGCCAATATTTTTATAGTGATCGAGTAATTCAGTGATGATTGAGTTTTAGAACTTAGTAATGGTTGAGTGAGAGTATTTTGAATGCATATGAGGAATCATGATTTCCAACCAACTCAGTTGATTTATTGGGATCTAGTAATAATGTTGAAGATAAGATTGATGAGTTGGATCATTTAATTAAAGGAGAAGAATAGGTGTCAAAACTAATGAATGAATTTGATGAGAAGTTTCTAGAAAAGAGGTAGATAGTTTGATACAATGAACCTGATGGATTAGATCATCAATCCTAAGATCTATGATACTCATGAAAAATGGAAAAGAAAAAATTACCTATTTAAAGAGGCTTAGACTCAAAGAGAATGTGAGTGCGAGAGAAAATCAAGAGAAAGGAATGCTTGCATAGATGGTGTTAAAGGTTGATAAGTGAATCTGAGTAGAAGGCTTAAGTTTGTTGGAAGGAGAAGATTGACTACTTGAAGGCTTTCCAAGTGAGTTAAGGAAAAATATGAAAAGGGGGAGCTTATCAAAGAATCAACACATGAATAGCATAGTGATCTAAAACTGCAAAAGTGAGTTGAACCATATAGGTCAAACCCTACTATTTTCTTTCTAATAATTGTTTACAACTTGTATTGAAATCCTTTTAATCAAAGGTTGACCTAATATTCATTGAAAGACTTAACGGTCTATGTAAATCCTGTAGCAAGGTGACATTCTAAAGGAATGATCAAAGTTCTTTGACAAGGCCACTCTTAGTAGGGTGATTAAATCCTCTAACTAGGTCACATTTAAAAGTGTGAATTGTAACCTATAATGGGGTTGGCTCCTAACAAAGCTCACTTCAAAAGAGTGAAAAAGTGGTGACATGTTGCTGGTGGTTTTTTCCAAATTGGATTCCCTTGTTAAATCCTAGTGTCAAACTTGTGTTGAATATTTTGTGATGTTTTACATTTAGCAAGTCTATTATCTTAAGACAATGAACTACTAGTAATTTTGTTTATTGGTATACAATGGAGATCAAGTTACAATAGGATAAGTAGAATAATGAATTCTTATTGTTTGATTGTTAAAATGGTACTTATGGACCTTGAGTAACTGATTCACCCCTTCCCCCTCCCCCCCTCCCTGTAATTATTCTAAACATTTTTGATAGAGTAAGAATGAGAAGACCATAGTTGAAGAAGAAAAACATGAAGAGTGTAATAAAGCTGAATTTTTTTTGTTCATGTGTAACATGCTTGCTAGAGAAGAACTTTCATCAACTCTTCCTAAAAATGAGTACAACCAGGTAAAATCTTTAAGGTTATCTAGTAAAATTTGAAAAGCTTTAGGATCTACTTTTGGAGGTGATAAACATGCTAAAAGGATTAGACTACCAAATTGGATATGTCTATTTCAAGAAGCTAGAATGATGGAAAATGAATTTGTAAGAAGTTAACTTGATAGAATGTCATAAATTGTTTCAAGAATTAAGGCTTGTGAAGAAAGTAAAAAAGGAGATTAGATCATGTGAAAAATATTAAAAACTTTGACTCCACCATTCAAGCAAACAATGCAGATGATTGAGCAAGTGATACCTTGTACTTAGAAGTTCTATAGAGAGACTCTTCTTGGAAGATTGGAAGAAAAAAAAATAAGTTTAAAATAGTTTGGAGATTTTTCTAGAGCAAAGACTTCCTATCTCACATTGAGTGTTCGACCTACCCTATCTAGGAGTACAAACACCAGTGGAGATTATACTAACAATAGTAGATCAAGATCTAAATAAGACAAAAAGATTGAATAAGGAATTGCCCTACTTGTGAGAAGAGAACCAGATGGTAGGAAAATCTTTAAATGTTGGATTTGTGATAAATTTGGTCATTATGATTCTAAATGTCCTAAAAGAGTGAATATGTACAAAAAGAATTTCAAGTCTAGAAAGCTTAGAGAATGTTTGTATGCAAATGATGATGATGAGCTAGATGAAAGAGTTCTAAGTAAAAGTGATTATTAGTTACGATTTATTGATACAAAAGAAGAAATTTCTAAAAAAGAAGTTAGAGAAGAAATATCCCTACTATCACAAGTTGAGAACAAAGATGATTGGATCATAGATGGTGATTTTTCACATCATATGACTAATGATATGAATAAATTGTTGAGTTTAATGGTTGTGATGGAGGAATTGTTAGAGTTGGTAACAATGCAGCATGCCATAATAAGGGAACAAGATCTATTACTCTTGATGGGTAAAATAACACAAATGATGTTTATTTTGTTGATGGAATGAAATATAATCTTCTAAGTGTTGGTAGTTGGTTGACAAGGGATATCAATTATAGTTCATAGAGAATACATGTATCATCAAGGATAAGAATGGTAAGATGATTGACACTGGAACAAGATAAAAAAGTAATGTTTTTTTAGCTAAATCCCATAGAAATGACATGTTTGGTTGCTAAAGTTGATGACAACTAGTTGTAGCATAAAAGGTTTTGTCATACAAATTTTGATAATATTATGAAAGTGAGAAATACACTTGCTATTATGGATTTTCCTAAAATTATAAAGCTTGCTAACGTTGTATGTAATGAATGTGTTGTGCCTAGATAGAGGAAAAGCTCTTTTTCTAGTAGGAAGTTCACTACAACAACATTTTTGGAGATTATTCACATATATTTGAGTGGTCCTACAAAGACAAGAGGATTCTACGGTGAAAGGTACTTTATGATTCTTGTTGATGATTTTACTAAGATGATGTGGGTAGCATTTCTTAAAGAAAAGTCTGAAGCATTTGAGAATTCTAAGGTGTTTAAGAATATAGTTGAAAATGAATGTGGACTAAATATTAAGTGTTTGAGATCTAATAGGGGTGGAGAGTTTACCTTGAGTGAGTTTAACAATTTTTGTGAAGTGAATGGCATTAAAAGACAACTTTTAGCTCCTAAAACACCTAAGTAGAATAGTATAGCTAAGAGAAGATGATGATATTCATAATTTTGATTCAAGAAGTGATGAAGGTATGTTTCATGGTTATTCATTAAAAAGAAAAGCTTATAGATATTTTAATCAGAGGACTAAGACTATTAGTAAAAGCACAAATGTGAAAGTGGATGAGAATTTTGGAGTTTGAGAAAGGATACTTGATTGTGATTCTAATGAAGAAGCCAATCTTAAGGCTAAGCAATAAAATATTGAATTTTTTTATGAAACTAACAATTATTTTCATAATGAGATCCAAGTTGTGGAATAGCCAGAGGAATCAAGATATGAACCTAGAGTACAAGCAAGAGTTGAGATAGTGACACCAAATAAGAATTTGACAAAGCATCACCTTATTGATCAAATTTTTAGAAGCAAAGACAAAGGAGTTATGAAAAGAAATAGGGTACATGAGGAGTTATGTTTGATTTCTCAAGTAGAGCATAAAAGTACAGATGAAGCCAACAAAGATGACCTTGGATTCAAGCTATGAGATAAGAGTTGGATTAGATTGAGAATAATGATATATGGGAATTAGTTCTTAGACCTAAGGACAAGAAAATTATAAGAACTAAATGGGTTTTCATTAATTAATTAAATGAATGAACAAGGTGAGGTTGTGAGAAAAAAAGAAAGACTGGTATGCAAAGGATATTGATAACAAGAAGGTATATATTATAAGGAGACATTTGCACCTATTTCCAGAATTGAAGTAGTATGAATATTTTTAGCTTATGCAGCTAAAAAGAAATTCAAAGTGCATAAGATGAAAGTGAAGTCATGATTTCTCAATTGAGAACTTGAAGAATTTTATATTAAGAATCCTGAAGAATTTCCTTTGACAAAAGAAGGAGATACAGTCTACAAGTTGAAGAAAGAACTGTATGGTTTGAAGCAAGAACCTAGAGCTTGGTATGTGAGGGTGGATAAATATTTAGAAAATTTGGGTTTTCTAAAGGTACTACAAATAATAACTTGTATTTGAAAGAAATTGAGAATGGCTTACTGATTATTGAAGTATTTGTGGATGATATAATGTTGGAAGGAAATGATGAAGCCATTGAAGCATTTTCTAATGAGATGGAGAAGGAATTTGAGATGAGTATGATTGGTGAGATGAAGTATTTCTTAGGTTTGTAGATTGTACAAAATAGTGAAGGTATTTTTATTTCTAAAACTAAGTATTTGAAAGACTTATTGAAGAGATTTGGTTTAGAAAGTTGTAAACCTATTAGTACAACTATGGTAATTGGTCATAAGTTATGTAGAAAAGATGAGACATATAATGTTGAGCAGAAGAAGTACAGATCCATGATTGGAGGTTTGGAATATTTGACTCATAAAAGAATACACTTAGGTAATGTAGATGGCATTGTTATATGATTTCAAGATAATCCTTAAAAATCACATTATAAAAAAATAAAGAATATTTATAGATATTTTAAGGGTACATCTAATTTTGGGTAGTGGTATGATAGATCAAATGAAATTACTCTATGTGCATATACTGATGTGAATTGGGCAGGCAGTATCAATGATAGAAAGAGTACAAGTAATGGAGAATTTTTATTAGGAGGAAGATTGGTTTCTTGGAAAAGCAAGAAATAAGATTGTATCTCATAGAGAATAGTAGAAGAAAATTATGTAGTAGCACCAAATAATTACAATCATATCATGTGGATGAAACAAATATTGAAGGATATTGGAGTTGAGTTTACTAAACCTATTGTCATATATTGTGATAACACAAGTATAGTAAGTATGTCTAATAATCCTTTGTTACATTCAAAGACAAAGAACATATTGTTAGCATGAATGCTGATGATACTACTTTGGGGGAGCATCCTAAGCATTTGATAAAATTGACATGTTGCATTATTGATTGTGTTTGTCATTGATGACAACATGGTATAGTTTTTGTAGAGACTAGAAGAATAGCAATCAGAGATCTTATGTTGTACAGTAACTGAGTAAGGGTTAAGTGATGTGTAGTTAAGGACATATTCTTGAGAGTGTCCTGATGATGTGGTTAAGAGGATGAAGTATGAGTCAACTATGTACAACAATTATGTTTAATTTACTGTGAGAAACACAGAAACAAAGAATTTGTTTGGTAGTTTTTGATGTTTGCATTATATCTTTTATCTAAGATATAGTAAGGTGATGCACAACCAACTGATGATAGAGGAAAATCAAGTGATGGTATATCAGTAAGTGCACAAAACTTGGAGTTGCATGTGTAAATTTTTGTATAGAGTATGAGCCGACAGTGCTATTGTAATTATAATTAATTATATATCTTATTTTAATTAATTAGATAAGCCTTAAGGTTGTCTCAAGGAATTATTATGAAGATATGGTATAAAGGAAAGATGTTTTCCTTGATTGTAATATAAATGAAATGTATCAAGTATCTATTATGCATTATATTTGTGAAGTGCAAAAAGGAGTAGAGTGTTGATTGAATGTGTGTAAGTGATCCAAGAGATTACTGGATGTGTAGTTCATGATCTAGTTACAAGATTAGAAGGAGCAAAAGTCTAGTTGATAGGATAGAGACAAAAGAAGGAAGTACAATTCTATTCTATTATTCTACAAGGAATAATATATCTAGATCATTTGGACATTTGGTTCATTGGTCTTACTCTTGAAGCTATTTGGGTAGTGGGTCCAGTTGTCTTCCAGAACTCCCAATAGGGTTGGCACAACTTCTAACAGGGTTGGCACAACTCCTACTAGGGATTCAAATTCTCCTATTAGGGACTCACATATACTAAATATTGTAATAGACTCCTAACATGGTCTATCTTCTAGCAAGGAATATTTATATTAGTACACCATCTTGTGGGTACCATCCCCATTGGGGTTTTTTTTTTTATCAAGAGCTTCCCTAGTTAACATATATGGTGTTATTGTGTATGAGTTTCTTGTTGTGATTTCAATTAACATTATTCATATGGTTAAGATTGTTTAAAGTTTTTATTTGTGATATTAGTTGGATAATTGATTCACACCCCCCCTCTTAGTTATATCAATGGACTATATATTTTAATAATTGGTATTAGAGCTTCAGGTCCTTGAAGGATAAGCTTAACAACTTTGAGAGATTGATGGAAAATATTTTTAGAAAGGATAGTCCTAGATTTGATGGGGACAACTATGATAGTTGGAAGGAGAATATGAAGACTGATCTATTATGCGTGGGTCTAGGATATTGGCTCTTGACAAAAAGTTTGATGACAATCATTACAGAAGAGCCTTGAAGGTTGTAGTGAAGAAGAGAGAGATCTATTTATATGTAACATGAGAGAAAGAGAAGCCCTACTAATAGTTCTTCTAGAGAATGAGTACAGTCAGGTAAAATCATTTGCAACATCTCATGAAATTTGGAAAGTATTAGAATCTACTTTTGAAGGTGATGATCATAAAAAAGAATGGGATTAAAGAATTGGATATGTGAATTTCAAGATGCTAGAATGATGGAAGATGAATATGTAAGAAGTTATATTGGAAGATTATTAGAAATGGTTGTAGGTATTTGGTCTCATGGTGAAACTAAGGAAGATGATGAAGTTATTTGGAAGAACTTGAAAATTTTGGCACCACCTTTCAAACCATTAGCGTAGATGATTCAACTAGTGATTCCTTGCAATAAGGATTTCACTATGGAAACATTACTTGGAAGATTAGATTGAAGCGTAACTTGTTGAGTGTTGGACAGTTAGTGGACAAAGGTTATCAGTTGCAGTTTGCTAAGAAGACCTACACTATTAAAGAAGGAGATAGTAAGATGATTAGAGCTAGCACTAGATCTAGAGGTAATGTATTTTAGTTGAATCCTACTGAGATGACATGTGTGCTAGCAAAAGTTGATAACAATTGGTTTTGGTGTAGAAGAATTTGTCATATAAACTTTGATAATATTGTGAAGGTTAGTAGTACATTTGCAGTGAGAGATCTGCCTAAGATTTTTAAGCCTACTAATGTTGTATGCAATGAATGTATTTTGGCTAAGTAGAGGAAATTATTTTTTTCCTAGCAAGAAGTTCTCTACTACAGAGAAATTGGAGATTGTTCACATAAATTTGAGTGGTCCTGCAAGAACCAAATGATTCTATGGTGAAAGGTATTTTATGATTTTGCTGATGATCTCAATAGAATGATGTGGGTAGCATTTCTTAAAGAGAAATATGAAGCTTTTGAGAAGTTTAAGATATTTAAGAATAGATTTGAGAATGAATCTAGTGTTAAGATTAAGTTTTTGAGGTCTGATAGAGGAGGAGAATTCACCTCTAGAGAGTTTAATATATTCTATGAAGAAAATGGAATCAAAAGACAACTATCTGCTTTTAGAACACTTGAGCAAAATGGGATTGTTGAGAGAAGAAATAAATCAATAGAAGAAGTAGCCAGAGCAATATTATTTGAGAATGATGTTTTTAAGACATTCTAAAGAGAAGTAGAAAACATAGTAGTATATACTCTAAATAGAGTATAGATCAGAAAAGATATGGACAAGACACCTTATGAGCTATGGTTTGGACATTCACCATCAGTCAACTATTTTAGAATATTTGGAAAAAATGTTATATTGAGAGAGATGATGATATTGGTAAGTTTGATCCAAGAAGTGATGAAGGAATGTTTCTTGGATACTCTTTGAAAAGTAAGGCTTATAGATGTTTCAACTATAGAACTAAGACTATAGTTGAGTGAAAAAATGTAAGGATTGATGAGAATTTTGGAACCAAAGAAAAGATGCTAGATTATAATTTAGATGAAGAAAAGGATAACTCTAGAATTGTTAGACAAAATATTGAAGTTTTGTTTAAGACTAACAATGACTTGCAGAATGATGTGCTAATTTTTGAGCATAGAGGAGAACAAAGCTTTGAACCTAGAGAAGAGATAAGAGTTGAAATGTCAACTCCTAATCCTGACAAAAATATGATAAGGAATCACCCACTTGAGCAAATAATTGGAAGTAAAGACACAAGCATTATGACAAGAAACATAGTAAATGAGGAGATATGCTTGATATACTCAATTTGAACCCAAGTGTAAATATGAAATAGTCAAAGATAATCATTGAATCCAAGCAATGAAGGAAGAATTGGATCAGATAATAAAGAATGATACATGGGAGTTAGTTCCTACACCAAAAGACAAGAATGTGAAAGGAACTAAATGTGTTTTCAGGAATAAGATGAATGAGCAAGGAGAAGTTGTGAGAAACTAGGCTAGACTTGTTTGTAAAGGTTATTCATAGTAGGAAGGCATTGATTATGAGGAAACATATGCACTTGTAGCAAGAATGGAAGCAATAAGGATATTCTTGGCATACACAGAAAATAAGAAGTTCAAGGTATATCAAATGGATGTTAAATTAATATTTCTAAATGGAGAATTAGAAGAGGAAGTCTATATTGACCAACTTGAAGGATTTCCCTTATCAGAAGATAAAGACATGGTATACATATTGAAGAAAGTTATTTATAGTCTGAAGCAAGCACCAAGAACCTGGTATGGAAGTGTGGACAATTACTTAGAAAGCTTGGATTTGCTAAAGGTACAACATATAGTAACTTGTATCTAAAAGAAAGTGAAGATGATTTATCAATCATTGTAATATTTTTTGATGACATCATTTTTGGAGGAAATGATGAAGCTAGTGATAAACTTTCTGAAGAGATGAAGAATGAATTTGAAATGAGCATGATAGAAGAAATGAATTTTTTCCTAGGATTGCAGATTGTGTAGAATAATGATGGTATATTCATTTCACAAACTAAGTACCTAAAAGATTTTTTGAAAATGTTTGGTTTGGAAAGTTGCAAACTTGTTGGAACACCTATGATAATTGGTCACAAGTTATATAGCAAAGATGAGACACTCCCAGTAGAGCAGAAGAAGTATAGATCAATGATTGGAGGTTTGCAGTATCTAACTCACACAAGACCAGATATAGAAAATGCAGTTGGGATAGTGGCTAGATTTAAATTTGATCCTAAGGAATATCATTTTGCAGTAATAAAAAGAATATTCAAATATCTGAAAGGGACATCTGACTATGGAATTTGGTATGATAGATCAAATGATTTCACTTTGTGTGCATATACTGATATTGATTAGGAAGGCAATATGGATGACAGAAAAATCACCAGTGGTGGAGCATTCTTTTTTGAAGGAAGATTGGTTTCTTAGTTAAGCAAGAAGCAAGATTTTATTTCATAGAGCACTACTAAGGAAAAGTATGTTGTAGTAACAAATAATTGGATGAAGCAGATATTGAAGGATATCAAAACTAAGATTGAAGAACCTGTTATCATTTACTATAATAACACAAATATAGAGATTATGTCTAAGAATCTTGTATTGCATTCTAAGACAAAGCATATATCTATTAAGTATCATGTACTAAGAGAGAAAGTGGCAAATAAGGAGATTAGATTGGAGTATACAAGTACTAAGGATCATATTGTAAATTTCTTTATGAAGCCTTTGCCTAAAGATACTTTTAAGTACTTGAGAGGTATGCTTGGGGTTATGCCCTTGCCTACTTTTGAATAGTTGATGCATATAGTGCATTACTCCAATGGCATAGAGCATTATTATTTGACTAGACTATATGATGATGCTTAATGTATGGGGAGTATCTAGTATATACTGAGTCATTAAGGACTCTTCGTATTTGATATTTAGTATTAAAACAATGTCTTTGGACACTTGAGCTAGTTAATGACTTGGAGCAGTAGGTTAGCAATTGGTATGTAACAATAGGTATTGAGTTTTGACATCTTTGACATTGACATCTTTGACATTGATGTCAATGGGGGAGAAAATGTACATGAAAAATATATCCTAAGCAATCGGGAGAGAAGCACCTATTGAGACAACATTGGGGGAGAGTTATAGAAAGATTCATGTAAGTGCATAGAAGAAAATTTAAGTGCCTAGTAAGATATCTTTATGAGGGAGATATGCAACCGTAAATTATTGTAAGCCATTCACTATGAACATTTGTTGCCGATCCTAAAGAAGATGAGGAGTAGTAGCAACAACATAGTTTAGTTTGGTATTCTTGGAACTTAGATGTTTTTCATCTATGTTGTTATCATTAGCGTGAATACTAATGATACTACTTTGTGCTAGTATCCTGAGCATTGAAGAATGTTGACAGGTTGCATTCTTTACTATGTTTGTCATTGATGACAACATAGTATGGTTTTTCTAGAGACTGGAAGAATAATAGTCAAAGATCTTATGTTGCATACTAACTAAGTAAGGGTTAAGTGATGTGCAGTTAAGGACATGTTCCTGAGAGTGTCTTGATGACATGGTTAAGAGAACAAAGTCTAAGTTGAAGATGTATGACAATTATGTTTGATTTACTATGAGCAACACATTAATTTCTGATGTTTGCATTACATCTTTTATCCAAGATATAATGAGGTGATGTGCAATCAAAAAGTGACATAGGATAGTCAATTGATGATGTCAATGAGTGTGCAAGACCTGAATTTTCATGTATAAAGTTTTATATATATTGTGAGCCGATAGTGCTATTATAATTATAATTAATTATATATCTTATTTTAATTAATTGAGAAAGCCTTAAGGTTGACTCAAGGAATTATTATGAAGATATGGTATAAAGGAAACATATTTTCCTTGATTGTAATATGGATGAAGTGTATTAAGTATCTATTTGCATTATATTTGTGAAGTGCAAAAATGAGCAAAGTGTTGATTGAATGCATGTAAGTGATCCAAGGGATTATTGGATGTGCAGTTTGTGATCTATTTACAAGATTAGAAGGAGTAGAAGTCCAATTGATAGGAAAAAGACAAAGGAAGTACAATTTAGTTCTATTATTTTGCAAGGAATGAGACAAAAATCATTTGGACAGTGGGTTCATTGGTCTTATCCTTGAAGTTGTTTGGGCAGTGGGTCCAGCTGTCTTCCACAACTTCTAACAGGGTTGGAATCTCCTAACAAGGATTCAAAGTCTCCTAACATGGACTCATAGGTATTAAATGTTGTAATAAACTCCTAACAAGGTCTATCCTCTAACACAAAATATTTATATTAGTACATCATCTTATGGGTACCATCCCCATTGGGGTTTTCCCTCTAATCAAGGGTTTTCCTAGTTAACATATTCGGTGTCTTATTGTGGTTTTATTTTAACATTACTCATATGGTTAAGATTGTTTAAAGTTGTTATTTGTGATATTAGTTGGATAGCTCATTCACCCCCCCAGCTATATCAATGGACTATATATTCGAACACATATGTATTAAGTAACATATTTTGAGAGAGAAGGTTGTAGAGAAAGAGATCATACTAGAATATGTTAGTACAAAGGAAAAAATTGTCGATATATTTACAAAGCCTTTACCTAGGGATACATTTTGAGTATTTGTGAGGTATACTTGGAGTTAAGTCTCTACCTACTTCTGAGTAGATGATGCAGAGATTACATCAGTTGAGTGGTACACAACACTATTGTTTATTTGGAATGAATGCCAATGTTTCCCCTATAGGGGAGTATCTATGATTGAGCTAAGTCATGAATGACTCTAGGTAATTGGTATTTCAATGGTGTCTTTGGAAACTTGAGATGATTGAAGATATTAAGCAGAAAATTGACATAATGATGCCTTTTTCATTGATGTCAATGGGGGAGAGAATACATGAAAAGAATTTCATATGAATGGGGAAGAGGAGTATATTCTGAGAATGGGGGAGAGTTGTTCACAAGATGGAGAAAATATTGAAAAGGGAAGTATATTAAAGGGGGAGTAGTAGCATGATGAAGAGTTATTCTTAAGAGATTTAGATTGGATTGATGAAGAGGATTTCAAAAGATGAAAGTAGCAGCAATAACAGAGTTGTATTTGGTATTCATGGAACTTATATGTTTTTAATCTATGTTGTCATCAATGCCAAAGGGGGATATTGATAGCATAATTTCTAATGATATTATTATTTGGGAGTATCCTAGAATTTTTAGAGCACTTGAGAGATTGTTGTTGTGGTTATTTATTGCATTCATGACTCTATTTGTCATTGATGTCAACATATTGATTATTCTGTGAAGATTGCCAGAGTAGTAGACATAGCAAATTGAGGATTGAAGATGAGATCAAGCAAATTTGAGGACATGTTCTACAAAGTGTTTGATGATGTGGTAAATAGCTCGTGCTAAAAGTCAAAGACTAGTAATAGTTATTTGAGATTTATAGAAATTAAAGTTCATGGAAAGTGGTTTTTGGTAATTGGGTTATATCTCCTAATAGGGATAGAATCTGGCTGAGCGCATATAGACATAGGTAGAAGACATCTTGATGATGATGTTAGTGAGGCACAAAGTTTGAGGTTGCATGTGTGAAAGATTTGTAAAGTCTGTGAGATGAAAGTGTTATATAATTGTGAAAAGATGTAATGTAGCATGTATTATTTTATCTTAATGAGGTCTTATTGTAATTGTAATTGGGAAAGCCTCAAGGTCAAATCAATGAATTATTTTGAGGACTTGGTACAAAGGAAATTTTCTTTCCTTGTGATGAAGTGTAGAAGTGTGTATGAGATTTTTTTTTAAAAAATAGAAAGAAAATTATAAGTGTGAGTTACATGCAAGCGAGCGATCTAAGGGATTATTATAATGTGATTTTGCGGACCTGATATTGAGATTTGAGGAGTATTTGGTGCAATAGAGGCACAATAAATGAGCACAATGATTATATTTGGCTGAGAGTGCTAGTGGACAATTGATTGATTACTATTATCATGAAAAGAATAATATAGAGGCCAATTGGATCGTGAGTTTGCTAGCCTTGCCCCATAAGCTATTTGGATAGTGGGTCCTTTATTCTATAACTCCTAATAGGGCTAGCACAACTCCTAATAGGGTTGGAATCTCATCATAGGGATTCAAAGTTTCCCAACATGGATTGATATGTACTAAATGCATTTCATCGTCTCGTAATAGAGTGTGTCCTCTTACAAGGAACTTATATATTCTAGTACATCATTTTGTGCGTTCCATCCGACTGGGGCTTTCCCTCTAATCGAGGGTTTCCCTAGTTAACATATCTGGTGTTATTATGTATGTTTATCTTCTTATGGTTTCTATTTGTATTGATCGCAAGTTTGAGAATTAATAAGGTTAATAAAATTTATATTGTTCAGAGAATAAATTCACCCCCCCTCTTATTTATCTTGGTGGACTTTGCTTTCTAACAAATATTAGTTTATGATTTCTATGATAATATCTTAAAGAATCATAAAATTTGTTAGTTGTGTTGTATTTAATGAAAAATATGAAGAAAACTTCAGATATTGCAACTCAATGCTCCATTAGAATATTGTTTAAACACCAATTTTAATTAAAATAATGACTATCATAGTTTAGGCCCTCTCATCCAAAACTAGTAACAAACCCTTTTCCTATAGGTAGGAGGTAACAAAGTATACACATTTTAGAAATGTCTCACCTCTCATTATATTTCAAGAAAATGAAGGAGGAAGTCAAAATAAACACAACTTGAAAATTATAACTCCTCCATAAAAAAAAAAAAACAAAATTATTGCATGCTAGTTGTAGTATAAAAATCATCATAAAATCCAGAATTTTCAAGACTACGTGTTATGATTTATTGCATAAAATAATGCACCATAAATCTTAGTTAAATGGGCATATAGCCTCCTATGTTTGTTCTAGACTATTTATAGTTAATTTTATACAACAAAGTATGCTCAACTCTTCTTCTTAATAATACCATAAGTTATAGAAATGTATCTGCAAGTAGTTATGGTGTCATTTCTTATACAAGAGAGCATCAATCCTCTCAAAAAATTGGCCCGCCAATTGGAGATCACCACTACCAAATTAATGGCCAAAGGCTATAGAAAATTATGCATGCAACATACCATTTTGAGAAAACATTCTGACGAGCCACAGATCTCATAGACCTTGTGTTGCTTAAGTATCTATTGGTGGTAAGTTCCAAAAACATCAAATGCCTTACGATTTCACATATTCATTTTCTCTAACTTGATGGTTGTTGACAACATCCGACTTTACACATTTTTCAATGTAAACAAGATGGAATAAATAAATCTTGTAACCATTCAGTTTTTATTTTTTCTTGTATTAGTATTAATTGCACAACAAATTTATTGAAAAAACAAAAATATATACATTGAAGAATACTATCACTATAGAAAGTTGCTCAGCTTAATGAGGTGATTTCAAAGAATTCTATTAAACATATCATAATCATTATATCATTATATATCTAACATTCTATCAGATTCTTTGTGGCATCCGACTTTGTGCAACAACTGATCCTCATTGCAATTCAATTCAAACACGATAATATGCCCAACATTGATACAGATTCCTCATCAGTAGTGATGCATTATTCTTACGAATTGATACAATCTACACTGAATCCAATCAGACCCAAAATGCATATTTTCCAACTCTGGTGTATTCTTCTAGATCGACATCATGGAAATGGTCTATAATTCCTACATGATATAATTGGTTCCATGGTGGACAACACTAACACGATACAAAGTCAAATTGCCAAATCAAACCTGACAAGTAAGCACAATTTCCAAGCGCATCATCTCCACAAATCCAAGTTTCAATCTATGCTATGTTAATAATTAACTTTCAATAAAGAATAACGAATAAAGCAATGAGTCCATTAAGAAGAGAACAATGTATCTCAGGGAAAGAGGATAGACTTGCCATCGCCAATCAATTTTATATGCATAGAAACAAAAATCCAATCAACCACGAATCTGAAGAGGAGTAATTTCAATCAGAAATTAAGATCAAATTTAGAGCGATTGGAAGACCTTCACCTACAAGTTTGATTTGTGCCCTAATAATTTTTTTTATGAGAACTCCAAGGGCAAATTTCCAAATTTTAAAAGTGCAGATTAGAATCAAAAGAAAGCTACTTTATGCCATGAATAATCTCAAAGAAGCTAAGATATGAAGCAATGAACTATCTAATTCATAAGCTGAAAATTATAAATTACTCAACAACAACCTAGGGCAATTAATTTTGTGTAAAACATATTGTGGCTTTGATTTTGAAAGAATAGAGATAAATTAAGAAACAAAGCATTATTCTATGAAATGATCATCATGACAATTCTACAATCCCGAGACATTGAAACGAATACAATATTGGAGAAGCAAGATCGACCTCTAGATCAACTATATAAAAAAATATTTTTACTATTAGAAAGTAATCTATTAATTATCTTGGTCTGTTATTCATCTTTTCACTCTTCTTTCTTCATTGTAATTCTATCATTTTATGATTTTTTAAAAAGCAGTTTAGTATCATGTCAGCTGCTTTCATTATTTTTTAAGTTGACTTCTATATTATTAATAAATTAACAAGTTTTAGCAATTCAAGAATTGTGCATTAGGATAAATAAGT
This sequence comes from Cupressus sempervirens, assembly GCA_028749045.1. Lineage (NCBI taxonomy): Eukaryota > Viridiplantae > Streptophyta > Pinopsida > Cupressales > Cupressaceae > Cupressus > Cupressus sempervirens. The sequence continues at coordinate 328,570,399 of CM053786.1, forward strand.
AGGAAACTATGCGAATTACATTTTTTTGTTAATCTTATAACAAATGATGGAGAAAGTATTAAAGAAAGTGAATGGCAAATGGTAGTAAATAAAAGATGGAGGCCTAGCCATGTTGGAGTAAATAGAAAATGTTAGAATAATTTTAGGAAGATAGGCAACAAGAGGATTATGACTTTCTCCAATGTAAAATTTTCAAATGAAAATAACCTAATGCAGAGGAAAGAGATTGCAATGAACCTAAAGCTGAAGCACTCTGGTGGAATGCGGATAGTTCCCTTAAAGAAGACTATTCCACCCTTTGTAACTAGCGCAAATTGCATTAAACTAGGGTAAAGGTTGGAGGAAGTAAATTGTGTTATACCCAAGTAGCAAAGGGAGGAAGTAAAAGCTAGTTATAAAGCTGCCCCGTTGAAGGTTTTTAATCATCCCCCCAAAAAGAGATATTAACCCTCCCCAAGAACAACGTTGACCTCCCTCTTTGATCAAGGTTATAAAAACCCTCATTGTTAACACAAAGGAAGATAAGTATGAGGTCATGGACATATTGGAAATGTGGAATGACACAATATGTGAAGGAAGAAAGTGGAGGAATAGTGGAATGCCTCCTTTAGTGGTTAGATATGTATAACATTTAGAACACATTTTTAAAAATGTTAGAGTGTAAATAAGAATCCTTGAAGAATAAATTGATGTCTAGTATAAACTTAATGTTTAATGGACACCCTTTAGTTTATTTTTTAGTGGTACCCAAATTTTAATTTCTCTATTTTTTCTCCATTGATAGTTCCAAACTGGTGTAGTCTAGGAAATATTCCTCTAGATTTAATCAAATAGGAAAATCTTGAAGCTATTGGGAACACCTATTTACCCTAAAAGATATTGTCTATTACTGCAAATCACTTAGACATTTACAAGGCAATGTTGGTCGATCACCACTGAGATCAATCCACCATATAGGTTGAGCTACTCAGTGAAGAAGTAAACAAGTTTAGTTTGTGTTAAGGAAAATATAGTTTCTGAGTGCATATAAGTGTTACCAAGAAATCCAATTATTGTTGAGCAGTTCAGAGGGAAACACACAAGCTGACTTATCTAGAAGGAAGAAATAATGTATGTCAAGTGCTACAAAAGCTAAGAAAAGAAGAGATAAATAGTTTAAGCTGAGTAAAGTTCATGTCGAGAGACATCATGAAGAACAAGCATAGTCGAGAGTCAGAAGCTATATGGTTTGAGTTACACAATTTTTGCATTTGAGTCTGGAATAGCACAAAATTATATGTAAACCATTTTTGTCAAGCTAGAAACATGTTTCTAAGTTTGAGGAGAGAATAAAGGAAGTAATTATGCCTATGATTATGCATCATTATTCCCTATGTTGTATGATCAACCAAATGAAAAATAGAAAGAAATAAGTAGAAAAAAGGATGAATCTAGATCATTGATCAATATCTAGAAGTTTCTTTACATGGTTATAAAGCAAGGGATTAAGATAAAATTTTGTGTTGTTAAAGTTGTTAATGAGAGGATTGCAAATTTGAAGGTGAATCAGAGGTTGAAGGGCCAAGACAGTTGAGTGGTTCAAAGAGGAGATATTTCATATCACACACAAAAAGGTGATTACAGTTTGGATAGATAAGATTAGTTATCAATATACCAGTAAAAATTGAAGGATCAAGTACTCTTACATTCTAACAAGTGTATCAGGGTAAATCTCTTTACAAAGTGGTCCTAACAAGCCTATTACAAATATCCTAATAGAGTGATCACTCACTACAACATTTGGTGTCAAATTGCGATGGCAATTTGCAATGACAGTCTAATTTGTGGTGATTTTCTTTTTTTTTTTGCAATTTTCCCCAACGTCATCGCAATACTGATGTAAGCATCTTAATTTCGATGCCAACATATGTATAAACAAAAAAAGAAGAAAACATGACATAAATCATTCCCCATTTGTTTTGATTGTGGAGAGCTACGTGTGAAAGAAGGTGGAGATTTCCAAATGAGGGTGGAGAGCTATGAACATCATCATGCCCTTTTGCTTGGTGCATTTTGTTCCTTTGACATCTCTTCATTTCATTTTCGTGCCCTTGATTTGCAATTTTGTTACTATGATCTCTGCATTTAATTGTCATGCCTTTCCTCTGCAATTTGGTTTTTATGCCCTTGTGATCTCTGTATTTTGTTTTTCTATCCTTGCTATATGATTTGGTTGCCATGCCCTTGTCATCTATGTGTTTTTTTGTCATGCCCTTACTCTACAATTTTAGTGTCGTGCCCTTGCTCTATGATTTTTTTGTCATGTCATGCCCTTGGTTTGTGATTTTGTTGCCATGTTGTGCCCTAGTTCTACTATTTTCTTTAAGGCCTATGTAAATGTTGGTTTCTTTTCCTTCTAAATAGGTATCTCTTTATATTTCCTTCTAGACATGTATATTTAGAGATCTTTTTTAAGGTGCATATTACATCTTAGCACAACAAGAAAATTGATCCAGCTTCATACATATTCTAGAATCCAAATAAAAAATAAATAAAACTCACTCAACCCGTGCTAAGTGACTTACCTCAAGATCATGTCCTTAATTTTTAATTTTTAATTCTTTTTCTTAAGTAACTTAATTCTTTTCCTTGTAAATATTTTTGTGCCCTTGTGATCTCTGCATTTTGTTGTCATACCCTTGCTCTACAATTTCATTGTCGTACCCTTGTTCTACAATTTTTTTTCCATGTCATGCCCTTGTGATGAGGTTTTACTATCGTTTTGTGCCCTTGCTCTGTGATTTCATTTCCATGAATTGGGTCTACAATTTTCTTCAACGGATCTATGTAAATGTTCATTTCTTTTCCTTCTAAATAGGTATCTCTTTGTATTTCCTTCTAAACATGTATATTTAGAGATCTTTTAAAAGGTGCTTATTACATCTTAACACAATAGAAAAATTGATCCAGTTGCATACATATTCTAGAATCTAAATAATAAAACAATAAAACTCACTCAACCCATGCTAATTGATTTACCTCAAGATCCTCCACAAAAATAATGCAGACCATGAAAAATGGACAGAGTCTGCAAGAAATTTTACAAAAACATATCATAGCAGATATTTTAAGAAAGAAACTAGCCATAACCTAGTTAAATGGATCTATTTGCTAATTAGTTGGGTTTATTACAAATTCCTATAGAACTCTCATTAGATTAGGTACAATAAAATGAACAATCACTCTTCCCAACTAGCAGGATCAAATATAGTTTTTGAAGGTGATAAAATTGTATATGTAAGGACTTGAAAAATAAATTTAGTGAAGATTTGAGTGTAAGGAGTTGAAGAAGCAAGTTTTGTTTCTATGTAAATGCCATAATCATGAGGCTCATTCCCTTGTAGAAGCCTCTACCACAATGACATTACCTCTAAACCATGCATAGGATGTTGAAGTGGTTCCCAACCTTGAAATACTCTTATAAGCATTTGATACTTGGGATCATTGTAGGGAGATTGTGCCAATACTTAAAACACTCTTATAAGTATTTGATATTTGGATTGTAAATTCTCAAAGACACTTGCAAGTGATTCCAATGTCATAGTACCTACCACAACACTTTCCTGGATTCTATCCAGTGGCTCCCATAATATCCTATATGTTTTCTAGTTATTGTTTCTTTCATGTAGTCTCTTTCTAAAGCTGCTCCTTCTCCTTCTCTTTCTAAAGTCACTCCTTCTCCTTCTCTCTCATGCCTTCAATTTTTATTATCAAACTCTTGAATATCTTCCTCTACCATATCTAAGATCAACTTCACATTATGTTGTAACTCTAGCATAGGTGTTTGATCATTGAAAAATTTCATTTTAGCATTCAAGTTTTCAAAATTGGTCAACACTCTCACTTGTGCAACTCTCATGTCAAGCACTTTTTATACTATTTCAACACCATATTCTTTCTTTTGAGTTAATAGTTCTTCAAGTGTATTTTCTTGTAAAAACATTAATTTTTTTGAACAATTGTAAACTCTTAAAAAGTGCATTTTTGTTTTCATGTATGTATGTATATATAATAATGTTTTAATGTATGTCAAAATAATAACTAACATTACCATTGGATTGAATATAATAATGAAGTAATCAACTCAGTTAATTAGAAACTACACCAATTTAACTATTGTTTCCAATGTCATAGTACCTACTACAAAACTTTCTTGAATTCTATCTAGTGGCTCCCATAATATCCACAATCATTCCCTATTTGTTTTTATTGATTGTGGAGAGTTGCACGTAGAAGAGGGTGGAAAGCTCTGAAAGAGGGTGGAGAGCTCTGAATGTTGGTGGAGATTAGTGGAGATCTAGGATTTTGTTATCATTCCCTTGTGATCTCCATGCCCATTCTCTGCAATTTTCTTCAAGGGGAGAAGAGGTACCTATGTAAATTTTCTTTTCTTTTCTTTCTAAACATGTATCTCTTGTTCATATATAATAGCTTTGGTCAGATTCAAGGATAATTGATTATGATGATTGTATGCATATGTGCATCTATGTATGTAAATCAGTTCACTATGTGAAGTTTTTTACATGCATACATACACACTTGCATAGTACTTGTGCTAAATTAAATTAATCATTCATGTCTTGAATTCACACAACCAATTATCCTTGCATTCAATCAAATGTATTCATACCAAACTAAGTATGTAGAAATATGTACTTACATATTATATTATCTCTTGGTGATTGAGTAAAGATCTCATGCATAATATAATCTAGGTAATAATTGGATGCATTCACATTAAGTCATAATAGGATCAAGAAGATGATCCATTTATGGTACTTCATACTTGTTTTATTGAACATTTTCTTTAACATAATCAGTAATATTAGAATTATATAGGTACAACTAGTACTCTTGTTTATTTTATTTAATCATATAATTTAAGACTATTATTTTTCTTAAAATTAGACTATATATTTGTTATCACTAAAATACAAATATAGATCTTTGATAGTTATTTTTTTTAATTTCAAGATCTTCATATTTAACATGAAGAATTTCCACTATTGGACAATGGAATAGCCACAATGTGGAGCTACATAGCTCATGGCTTTTTTCCACCAAATTATATTTTTATTATATTTTTTTCCTTCAAAAATATTATAGGTTAATGTTCTTCTAATTTTCCATATATTTAGTAATTTTTCTCTTTTCATTTGAGGTAGTTTTCTATTATGAGATAGAGACATCTATCATAAGGATGGACATTCCAATTTTGATCATACCACTTTCAATTCTAATTCCATTATCAAATTAATGAAACTACTTGCAACTAACACCCTAACTTTCTGCAACTTGCCTGATCATCCATTCACACAACCATCTTCCTCTTACCCCACCATAGCACACAACCCTTGTTTGAGGTTTATATCTTAGTCCCAACATTTTAGAAGACCAAGGTCAATGATTTGTATTGAGAAAATTGATTATATAGAAATTCAATATGGAGGAGGATATATTGGCATCACAAACAAATCATCCCATATCCATAAACAACATCTAATCTTTTGTGATTTTCTCTCCTCTAAAGACACAATACATGGAGCCCTTATCATCATGAGTAGACTCACTCCCCTTAGACAAACTCAATCAAAACTATTCATACCAAACTAAGTATGCAAAAATCTATACTTAGAAATTATATTATCTCTTGGTGATTGAGTAAAGATCAAATATAGTTTTCCAAGATGATAAAATTTCATATACATATGTATGTGTGTATCTTTACATCTCGTTGCCATGCCCTTATGATATCTGTATATGTATATACATAAATACACACACATGTGTGCCTATGTATGTATGTATTTATATAAACATAGAGATCTTTGTATATGTACATACACACATACATAGACACACATGTGTGTATGTATGTATATATACACATACACATACATATACATAAAGTGAAGCTTCTCTATATATACATGCATACATACATAGACACACACATATGTGTTTGTTTATGTATGTATATATACACATACATATACATGAAGAGAATCTTCTTTAATCACTTGATGGGGGAAATATAAAGAGATACATGTTTAGAAGAAAAAAAAAGAGCATTTACATAGGTGATTTCCCCACCTTAAACTAACAAAAGTCCAAAATAGCATAATATTAGATGCATAAGGATAGATTTGACTTTTGAACTAAGAAATGCATATGGATTTCAAGTTATAGGGTCAATAGTGGTCGAGTATCAGTATTGGAGAATGAAAATATTAAGCAGCCAAGCAAAGATTGTTGGTATTTCCCAAGTTGTGGTATTAGCTGAGTTGAAGGAATGTGAAGTGTTACTATCAAGCTTTGTAATATTGGCCAAGACAACTATATATCACCCACTATGTGTATGGAACATTAATGAGCCCCTAAAATAAAAAATTTAAACTTATATAGAAAATTTTGTTAATAATTTTAAACACCTTGCATTCAATTTTTCAAGAGCTGGTAGAGTTTGAGTGAAGTTGAGAAATTGTGTGAAGAGCTAATAACATGCCATCAATATTGGAAGTAATTTGGAGTAGTTGTGTTGATACCAAGGAAAACATAATTTATGTTATCAAACCCTAACATGAAAACGGCATCAAGTTCATTTGTTATAGACAAGGCAGAGTCATCAAAGGTTAGTAATGTCAATTGATTAGGAATAAAGTTGTTAAGCCACCAAAACTCAAAGCTTATCCTCAGATTGTGGTGATCCTATCTTTGATCCCATTGAATCTAATTTTGAGTCGTGATATAAGATCTTATTATTTGTGTAAGTTGAACTAAGGAGTGTGTATGAGAATTTGTGCATTAATAGAAAATTGAAGGAAGAATATAAATATATTGCCAAGATAAGACTCATGTGTTCCCTAGATCTTCTAAGGGTTTTCAAAATAGAGTGGATAAAGATCATTTTGAGCCAAGTACATGAGATGAAATTATGGCTAGAAGGTGGACCATTTGAAATCACAAAATAGATTATTCACTGAGTTACGAGATACCTAGTTATGGATAGAGTGAAGACAATTTGTTGCCAAAGAAAAGAGGTGACTGAGATAAATACTTTGGCACAATGGAACAAGTGTGGAATGACTATTTCCACCATTAATGACACATAGACAGACTTTGTAGTGAGGGGTATTTCTCACAAGTTCTACCAATCAAGCTAACTTGGTAGCATCCTCTATGTAACCATGGATGTTACGTGGAAAATTGTCAAGAAGGGTCATACCTATGACCTTACTAGCCTAAAATTGACATGATTGTCTAAGAATTTGGAAAGCACAAAAAAAGAAAAGAACATAATGTGTAATTTTTTTCACTACTAGTTTGCATATTCTTTCATGTACAAAGTTATTCTCCTACCATGAGTGTACAAATTTGAAATAATAATGGACAATTACTTTGAGGAGTTCAAGAAAAAGATGAAGAGTAGGTCAAGGATCCCTAAATCTTTAGTGGATTTAAGTACTATGGTGATATTTATTTTCTAGTGGATAGATATTAGACCTATATTCAAAAATCATCACTAGAATTACATGGAAAAGGCCATTAGGATATGAAATTAATATTGATGAAGCTATAGTAGCTATTACAACATTTCTAGATGAACCTATTGATAAGGATGCCAATCCGTTTGACAGACATGAGACTTCAAAAATGAAAATTGTGATGGAGAGAAAAATTGCAAAGGAAAAGAAAATGTATGATAGAGAATCTGGAAAGGACATTTGGAGTAGGTATAGAAGAAGAGAAATCATTAGAGATCATGCAAGGGAAAGGTGAAGAATTTTCAAGTGATGATGGAGAAGAAAAAGGAAATGAAGAAGAGGAAGTTGAAGGAAAAGGAAAACAAATAGTTGTAGCCAAGCCAAAAAGTTGAAAATGGAAGAAGGAAGATACTAAGCCTATCCATGCTACAAAAAGAGTAGAGAAGCAAAGAAAAAGGGAAACTGCTGCTATAGTTTCCAAGCCATAGAAGATGGGAGTGGTTAAAGTTAGAAAACCAACACAAAGAATAAAGTTAACAAAGAGAAAAGATATAGATGAGGCAGAACTGAGAAAACCTATAAAGAAGAAAAGGAGAAGGCTCATAATCTCTAATGAGGAATATTAATGTCTCAAATTTGATATAGTATTTATAGTTTGAACTTACTCTTTGAGCCTTGTGCAAAACATTTCCAATGCATTTGTTTTAAATATCTCGTGAACTTATGCCAGATATAGCTAGAACTTATTGAACCGATGGATAGTGGCTATGACATACTACACTTAATATTATACATAGAATGTAGTATTTCATATAAATATTTTAAGCTATGTCCTGATATTTGAATAAGAGTAGAAATGTTGTCATGCATATGTGTTTCAAATGTTTCTAATTTTTAGGAAATAGAAAAGTGGTGCAAAGAGTGGTGATTACCATATTAAATGAAGAAGATGATGAGGACTTATCATGTCAAAGGAAGCACAAATTAGTTCCTAATGATAAGTCAAACCTATAGAGGAGTTATTGCTCTAGAAAAACCAAGAAGATCCAATTTGCTATATTACATATGAGCTGTTATTATGTTGCTTAATTAATGTTCTATGTCATGGTTGACATTCTGCCTTCTTTTTTGGCGATGTTTGTTTGCAGCTTTTATGTCATGGTTTTATAAGTATCCAATCCTCTATATAATGGAATCAGGATCATTTTGGTAGAGGGAGGAAAGTTAATGAAAAAATAAACAATACTAGTTTAAGATTTAGAAGTTACTCTTTTTAGTTCTTCATGAATTATTCAGTGATGTAATCAAAGAAGGATTTTAATGAGAGAGTGATTTTGGAATACCTGTTGTGTTCTTAGTTTGTTGAAGCCAACTAAGGGGCCCCATTTGGGAGGTGGAATAGATTTAGGTAGAGTAGATTAATTCCTTGCAATTTCCTATTTTAAGATAGATTTACTGTATTAGTCCTGCAACATTGTTACTATGAAAGTTCCTGTAGCACTTGTGAGAAATGATCATGGAAAACATTTAAATAGTTAACTAGTCTATAATTCCTTTTTTGAAGTTTTCTATAGTTATCTATTGTTAGTCCTGGTGTGTTTATTATTTTGTATTAGTAGTATAGATTCCTTTCATGCATTCTAATTTCTTGCAGCATAGGTGTTAAGACTCTTAAAGGAACTTAATGCACATACCGTGCTGACCCATTTCAAGTCCTATGTCCCTGGGTTGAAAATTCAAGTGTACTTCATGATGGAATGGATAATTTTCAAAATGGACATAGTATCCTTGTGAGGAATAATGGTGTGATCATCTTCATCTATTATGGAACTGTACATTTTTGGCATTGTTTTTGAGGATGGTGTCAAACTAGGAACCTTCATTAGTCCTTTATTTTCATATTAGTTTGTTGATTAGAAACCACAAAAATTGTGGGCTTGATTAACAAGTCACCAATTCAATTGTATGCATTGAAGAGGAAGACAATGAGATGAATATGAGAGATTTCTTCCACAAGAGTCTATTAATCTGAATGAAGAAATTGAAGAAGAAGCTGATTTTCTTTTTTTGGACACAAATCCTATTTTTCCTATAGAATCATCCTCTAGAGAAGAACCTTTAGATAAAAGTGGTCTTCAACCTTTTGCTGAAACTTTGGCCAATTTCCCTGATAGTGCTACTCCAAATCTACCAGTTGTTAACAATCTAGTACCCAATGTTCCTTTTCAATAGCAACCCCATAATAAAATACCTCCAATAATGGCACAACCTACTTTTCCATTTCCTCTTCCAAGCCTCGTAACCAATGCTAATCTCAAAAATATACCTCCAATTACTCTTCCAAAGTTCTATGGCCTTGCAACTAAAGATCCTAATACTTTCTTGTTTGAGTTTGGCATACTCTATCATAGCTTTTACTACAACACTAATGCCCATAATCTCAAGTTGTTTCTAGCAACACTGAAAGAATCAACCTTATGATGGTTCATGGGCTTAGTAGCCAATGCAGTAGGTACTTGGGATGAAATGCAAACTATGTTTCTGGATAAATACAAAGAGTATTGCAAGGAAAATGATTCAAGAGGAGATGATATCTTTAGAATATCACAAAAGGAGGATGAAACATTGGAAGACTATGTTCCACATTTTTTATATACATTGTAGAAGAACCCTCAACATGCACTGACAAAGGATTCACAAAAGCTAGTCTTCTATAGAGGGGTGAATGATAATTCTCTAGAAGCACTAGACCTGATGGTTGGTGTTGATGTATATCAATCTTCTTGGGATGACCTCAAGAAAATATTTCTTAACTACTCAAGGTCAACTATGAAGAAAGGAAGAGGACACCAGACTATAGCTACTATAGGAATCAGTCAGGGTATTTCAAAGCTTGAGATATCTAATCTTCTCTTAGATTTTAAGCAGGACATCATAAATGATGTTGCTACACATCTGGACATAATGAGTACAAAGAAGAAGCATGTAGAAGTTGAGTTACAACTAGCTGAGTACTATCCACAATATTGAAAGGAAAAGAAAGATTGCTAATGTAAATTGGATGGTAGCATGGAAAATCAACATCTTCCAACTGAGTACATCAAGATGGATGCAGAGGATGAGAAAGTATTCTTCGTTGCTCAACACTGCCCATGGGCCCAACATTAAGGTATGCCTCAGGACCCTTTACAAAATTCAAATCTATATGGTAATCAATAGCAAAAATGTAGTACCCAAGGTCCTCCACAATATAGTCAACCTAATTTAAATAATGCTTAACAAAATAATCCACAATAGCCTCAATGGCCTCAAAATTCCCAACTTTCCTAGCCAAACCAGAAAAAAATCAATGGCCAAACCAGAAAAATAATCAATGGTAGAATCAACATAACCAATGGCAACCACCCCAAGGGAATTGGTAGTCTACAAACTAATGGAAAAGACCTTAGCAATGGCCTAACCAAAATATTGGTAATCACGAATTACTACCTCCAGTCCAACAACCCACACTAATGTCACCACCTACAATTTTTGGACCTCAAAAGAAAACTCAATTACCTGCACAACCTTGGCCAAATCCAAATAGCCAGCAGCCACAACAACCTATGTATTTTGTTGATGCTCAGCAATACCCTACTTATGATCTAAATGTTGCGGATATACATTTGAGATCTTGTACAACCCTACTAGTGCCCAAACCACCTCTCATAATTGAAATACCAAATACTCCTGCAACATCAAAACCTACAACTTCTCAGCCAAAGTGGTTGACCTAACCAACATAACTAGCTCAGCTGAAACTCAAACAACAATTGAACCTCCTTTTCCAAAGAAGCTCGTACAAAGTAAACCTGCACAAACAGAGGAACAATCATTTGACATCATTGATTAATTATAGAACATGCATGTCCAAATACCCTTATTCCAAGCTATTAAAGATGTTCCTATTTATGGAAAAGCCATCAGAGAAGCTTGTCTAAAAAATCCTTGGAGGAAGAAATTGGACCCAACTACAATCCATGTTGTAGGATAATTGGCTGACATTATGTTAGGAAAATTGATTATTCCTAAATACTTTGATCCAGGAAGTCCATTTGTGAATGTGATTATAAATCATCAATCTGTTGAAACTTTAATTGATCTTGGTGTTGCTATAAATATTATGACCAAGGATGCTATGAAAAAGATGAATATAGAAGGGCTAAGGGCTACCCCAACAATTTTGCAACTTGCAAATAGTTCTACTATCACTCTTGATGGGATGATAGAAGACATAGTAGTAACCCTAGACTCTCTAGAGTACCCTATAGGTTTCATGATTCCGTCCTCAAAAGTCAATTTATTTGGTTACCCTATCATTTTAGGATGACCATGGTTAGCTATAGCTGATGTAAATATAAGTTGTAGGTCAAGGAGTATGACAATATCTAATGGATAGGAAACAAAGAAATTTGATCTATATCCTGCAGCACAACCACAATCAGATTTAAGTACATCTATATGGCTAGATTTAGGGGATGGAGAAGAAGAGTTAAACTCTATAGCATAGCTTATGATGTTTCATAGACAGTCTTTTCTGAAGCTACAGGAAGAGGATTTAGTAATTTAGAGTATTCTTAATAATACTTGTGTGGTAGAAAAAGATGTATATGACTGTTCTATATTAGAATTAGCTACATATGAGGAGTGTAATGAGAGTTGTTTTCTACCCAAGGAGCCAGACATTATCCATCAGCTCTTACCATGTGAACTAGATACAAGTCCAATATCTGAAGCTACTATAGTTGATCTCACAACTACTATTGAGTTGTCAAAAGGTCATCATCTCCATTTCAATCCCAAATTACCTTCCACATAGATGAAATAGTTAATAGAGCTTCTTCAAAAATATGAAAAGGCTTTTGTATGGGACTATGGGGATATGAAAGAGTTAAGTCCTACATTATGCACTCATAGAATATAAATCAATGAAGGGTGTCTGCCACTCCATCAACCCCGGAGAAGGATTAATCCAACCCTTAGAGAAATAGTTAACACTAAACTACAAAAGTTACTTGATGTTGGTTTTATATACCCTATATCTGATAGTAGATGGGTCTGACCTCTGGTCATAGTGCCTAAAAAGGGAGAGAAATGGAAAATTTGTGTAGATTATAGAGAATTGAATAAGGTAACCAAAAAGAATCACCTTCCTTTACCCTTCATTGATCAAGTTCTGGACAATCTAGCTAGTAAGAAATATTTTTCTTTCCTAGATGGGTACAATGGTTATAATCAGATAAGTATAGCTACTGAAGATCAAGATACAACCACATTTACATGCCCATGGGGTACTTTTTCATATTCTATCTTTCCATTTGGCCTATATAATGCCCCTAAAACATTTCAAGGAGCCATGACCAACATCTTTGCTGATATATCATATGATTGCATGGAAATATACATAGATGATTTTACAACATTTGGAGTCACCTTTGAAGAAGCCTTGATGAATCTTGAAAATTATCTTGCCCAATGCAAAGAACATAATCTATCACTCCATAGTGAGAAATATTTCATGCTCATGTAGGAAGGAGTGGTGCTTGGTCATTTCATATCAGTTTTAGGAATACGAGTGGATCTGACTAAGATAGAGGTAATTCTAACACTGCCCATACCTACAAAACCAAAATATGTAAGATCTTTTTTAGGTCATGCTAGTTATTATAGGCATTTCATAAAATATTTTAGTAAAATAGCTAGTCCTTTGTATACATTGTTGACTAAGGAAGCTGAATTTATTTGGACACACGAATTTAATGAAGCTTTCCTACAGCTTAAGAAACTCCTCATTACAACACTAATTTTAAAGGGACTTGATTGGTCAATTCCATTTCATATCCATACTGATGCATCCAACTATGTTGTAGGAGTTGTATTAGGAAAAAAGCCTACTAATCTTGAAAATGTCATCTAATATATTAGTAAAAGCCTCCATGGACCTGAAATAAATTATACAGTAACTGAAAAAATCTTTTAGCTGTAGTTTGTGCATTGAAAAAATTCAGACATTATGTAACTGGATATCCTATTTTTGTTCATACTGATCACTTAGCTATAAGGTACTTAATGAATAAACCTACTATAATTGGTAGATTGGCAAGATGCCTCTTGTTGTTATAGGAGTTTGATATTACCATTATTGATAAGCTAGGAAAATCCAACATAGTTGTAGATTATTTTTCTAGATTGAACATTACTAATGAAGATCCAACTGCAATTGAAGATACCTTTCCAGATGAGCACTTGTTCCATATAGCAACTCATATACCATGGTATGCAAACATAGAAAATTATCTTGCTACAAATAGAATGCCCCCACACTTCTCTCACAAAGAAAGGAGGAAGCTAGCAAAGAAAAGTTTTCATTATTCCTAGATAGATAACAATCTCTTCTATGTTGGACCAGATTAGGTCATGAGGAGATGTGTTAGGGAAGATGAGATATATGATATACTACATGTTTGTCACGATGAACCATGTGGAGACCATTTTACAGGAAAAATAATAGCACTGAAAGTACTTAGAGTTGGATATTATTGGCCAACCTTACATAAGGATGTAGTAACTTATACCACCAACTATGAAAAATGCCAGAGGATGGGCCAACCAACCAAAATTGATGAGATGCCACTCACTCCATAGATTGTAGTTACACCTTTTGACAAGTGGGGTATGGACTTCATAGGTCTAGTTGACCCAACAGTAAGTGGAAAATCCTACATCTTAATATGTATGGATTATGTAGCCAAATGGGTGGAAGTTAGAGCAATGAAAAATGCAAGAGATGAGAAAGTAGCTAAATTCCTATATGAAGAAATATTTACTAGCTATGGAGTCCCCATAGAACTTGTCATAGATCAAGGAGCCCAATTCACATCAAACTTGATCTCTGAGGTTATGAAAGAATATAGCATAAGGTACCGCAAATCCAGTCCCTATCACCCCCAAGAAAATAGGCAAGCATAGGTCACTAATAGAGAAATTGAAGCCATTCTAAATAAGATAGTGCACATACACAAGAAGGATTGGACCAGTAGATTAACTAAAGCTATTTGGGCATACCAGACCACATGGAAAACAACAACTAGATTCACTCCATTTGAACTTGTCTATGGTAAAGTAGCAATGTTGCCTATTGATTTTGAACATAAAACACTATGCACTACTTTGGAGTTGAACATCAGTCTTCCTATAGCACAAGAAGAGAGACTTCTCCACTTGAACTTGCTAGATGAAATAAGAAAGATAGCTTTGGAAAGAATAGAACTCATTCAACAATAGCAAAAGAAATGGCATGATGCACATATCCATAATAAAAAATTCCAAGTAGGAGATTGGGTTGTCCTATATGATTCTTGGTTCAAAGAAAATGTAGGTAAGTTGCAATCTTAGTGGTTAGGGCCTTATAAAATTTAGTATGTATTCAATAATGGAGTAGTGCAACTGACAACCATTGATCCTGTCTAGTTCAAGTTACTTGTAAATGGTCATAGGTTGCACCTCTATCATAAACCACATACCAAATATGAGTTCCTACAAAAGTTCCAACCAACCATTTTACCAACTCCTACGAACATAGTTCCTACAGCAGAGGGTGAAAACCTTCTTCCTATAGCCATACAACAGTTCTTGCAATAGAGGGTGAAAACTTTCTTCTTGTAGCCATACCATGACAAAATTTCAAGGAGCCCTCATAATAAAAACTCATTTAATATGAGGTCCATTCTTTCATTCATTTTTTTATTTTTCTTCATATCAACCCATCTCATTTCTTTATCTACCATTTACTCACACTCCATGTCACCCACAAATTCTATTTTTATTGTTTTCAATAAACCATACCGTTTGCACCTTTTCTGCAGTCACCAGACTTCACCACATCATCAATTTGCATGCGGACATACACTCTCAAATTTTTAGGTACAATAATTTTTTTAACTCTTTATTCATTTTTAGCACATAGGTTTTGATATTTACATATAATACTGCATTACATGTATCGTATAAGTCTTAAGCTAGTTTCTCATTCCTATGCCAAAATTTTAAAAGTGTGAACACTTGTCAAATTTTAGTGGGGGGCCGAGAAAGTGTATTAATTTCCAAATGTCATCTCCACATTATCCTAGTCATGTCCATGTTATAGGCTATACTTTGGTGGCAGTCTGATATTTTTCATTAATTTTTAACATCTTTTTGTATCTATCATACCTTTTCATTGTGATTTTGGGAAAGATCACCTATTTTTGACATGATTGAAAGGACTAAGAGTTATTATGAGAACACCTTCAGTTAAACCTTGATTTTGTTCATAATTAATGTATCATTATTTTACATGTTGAACACAATAGAGTCTTGTTAAGGGAAGTGGTAACAACATTTCTTAGAAAGATCAATTTGGAATTCTAAGAAGAGGGAATTTCAAGAGGTAAAAAGGGGAAAAACTTATCAGAGTGGTGAGAGTAGAGAAAATTAAAGATAGAGATTTTGAGATGGGAGGACAATTATGGAGGTATGAGCTAGTCATTCATAATATTTTACTCACAGATGTAGAAGCAGTTTGATGATTTCATGCCTATGGATGGCTTGGCTATTTCTTATAATTAATCGAGTACAATGAAGAATTAGCAATGGAGTTTATGATGATATTTGATGAAGGGGAAGCCATAGTATGGGGATTAAGAGTGATTTCTACTAAGGATCAAATAGAAGAAGTCACAAGACTACCAGCAATTAGGGAGCATTATCCAAATGAACATGATGCTAGGTCCTCACGGGCATAGTTCACTTGGCTAGGTGACCCTCAATTGGACATTTCAAAGAAAAGGTGTAAAAGACTTTCTCTTCTAGCTCCATATTTAGAATTTGCAACTCATATTATTAGGTATTTGACTTGTAAAGGTAGGTTTTCAAACTTGCATGCTCATCATTTTAAGTTGCTCAGATGTATAAGATGTAACATTCAAGTTAATGTCCCCAATTTCGTTTATAATATGTTGTGTATTAGTGCTGAAGAAACTCAAAAAAGAAATGCAAATTCTATCTCTCATCATACCCTCATCAAAATTTTAGTTGAAAGGCCTCTTATGGATTCTTCCCCTATATCATGGGAAAAATCTTTTGAATTTAAAACCTTGCACCCTCAAGCCAACCTTGTTCCACAAAATTTAGGAAATGAGGAAGAAATCATAGAGCCTAGTCAAAATCTAGTTGAAATAGAAAAAGGACCCTCTCTTGATAAGCCTATTATGCCTATTTTAGAGGATGATATACCTATCTCTTCTACAGATAAAGGTAAGCATAAGGTTGGTAAAAAAAACAAAATCTTGAAAATGAAGCTCAAAACCCCTCTATTAAAGTAACAAAGAGAAAAAGATTTGTTCTTGCAGTAACCACTCCTATAGCATCTACTCTAGTCATGCCCAAACCAAAGAAGACCTACAAAATGGTCGAAGCTAAACAGGTTCCTATGGATAAAATCCCTTGTATGCGAGGTTGAGTATCCTCAGTTTCCATTGAAAACCCAAATGCCCTAATTTCAAAGTCTCATACAAAATCAGTAGTTGAAAATACTCGGAATGACTCTCCTATGCAACTGGAACCCTAAAAGGTGAAAACACATGAAAATGAGCCTAAAAATGAGATATCACAAGAGAATTAGGAAATTCATAAATCAAACCCTACTGTTGTTCTAGAAAAATCCCCTAGTAATGATCAACCTACCATGCTACCAGTCCTTGTATATTCTAATGTTTCTCTTATACCTTATAAATCCTCCTAGTACACCAAACATTTCTAGCAAGTTTCCAAAGAACAAAAGATGAAATCTAAGGCTCAAGAATTTCCTTCATCTACAATTCAATTGATATTATTTGGTCTATACAATAATTTCATCTTTCAAAAAGCCTTGTGGAGGAAAGAAAAAGACCAAATGCAGAAGGAAATATTTGATAGAGATGAGGAAATTGAATCATTGAAGGAGCAACTTGAAAAACAAAAACAATAGATGAATAAAGATTTAAAGCAAGCTAACCAGGTAATGGCTTGTAGACCACCACCAAGGGTGTATGCTATTTGTTTAAAGGAGTAGTTTCTATTATTTCAATTGATGATGACAATGAGAGATATTGATTGTGAATTTAAAAAGGCTCAAGATTTTTATAATGTGTATTAAAATTTTCCTTCATGGAAAAAGAATTTGTTGTGTGAACTCTATTTTCATAATTTCATAATTCCACATAAGATAGAGTGGAACCCTGTGCTTTACATAGGGGATGTTCACCTCAGATCTTTAATGTCCTGGATGTACAATGAGACAAATTATGATAGATAGTTGGATACCTACAGAGATCTCAAGAAATCTAAACCATTACCACTTTGGGATGAATCCCATAAGCCTTATGACCTTTTGAGAGATTGGTTCAAATTAACCTATGGGAGACCAAAACCAAAGATCATGGAGAAAGTGTTTGAAGAAAGTGAAAAGGTTTATAGAGAATACTAGACACTTCCAAACTTTACACAACAAAGAGCAATTACAGGGCTTAGAAATTGATGGAATTGACTACGAGAAGCTTTCAAGAAGGCTAAACCACATAGCCTTCTCAATTTTGAGGAAATAGTTGATAGGGTGTCCAAATATATGCAACTAGGAAGAAAAATCAGAAAAGAGCTATGGATGCCATTAACTTTTTAGCCTCCTACCCTTCTTTGGACTTTGAATGAAAATAATGCCACCAGACTAGACCCATTGGTTGAAGAACACTTGGGTGAATGTTGGAGATACACCAGAGGATATTTATACACTTTTAGAAGTGGGAAGTAGGGGAAGACTATAGTGGGAGATTTTGGAGCCATGGCAAAGAAATACAATGCTTGAGGACAAGCATTTGCATAGTGGGGGGTAGATGATGAGGCATATTAATGTCTCAAATTTGATATAGTTTTTATCATTTGAACTTACTCTTTGAGCCTTGTGAAAAACATTTCCAACACATTTTTTTTAAATATCTTGTGAAATTATGCCAAATATGGCTATAACTTATTGAACTAATGGATAGTGGCTATGACATAGTATGCTTAATATTATACATAGAATGGAGTATTTCATATAAATATTTTTAGTTGTGTTCTAATATTTGAATAAGAGTAGAAATGTTGTCATGTATATGTGCTCTGAATGTTTCTAATTTTTAGGAAATGGAGAAGTGGTGCAAAGAGTGGTGATTACCATATTAAATTAAGAAGATGATGAGGATCGATCATGGAAAATGAAGCATAGATTAGTTCCTAATGATAAGCCACACTTGTAGAGAAGTTATTGTTCTAGAAAAACTAGGAAGACTTGATTTGCTATATTACTTGTGAGCTATTATTTTGTTGCTTAATCAATGTTCTATGTCATGGTTTACATTTTGCCTTCTTTTTTGGCGATGTTTGTTCAGGGCTTTTATGTCATGTTTTTAATAAGTATCCAATCCTCTATATAATGGATTTGGGACTATTTCGGTAGAGGGAGGAAAGGTAATGAAAAAATAAATAATACTAGTTTAAGATTCAGAAGTTACTCTTTTATGTTCTTCATGAATTATTCAGTGATGTAATCAAAGAAGGATTTTAATGAGAGAGTGATTTTGGAATACCTATTTTTTTGTTAGTTAGTTGAAGCCAACCAAGGGGGTCCACTTGGGAGGTGGAATAAATATAGGTAGAGTAGATTCATTCCTTGCAATTTCCTATTTTAAGATAGATTTACTACATTAGTCCTGTAGCATTGTTACTGTGAAAGTTCCTACAGTACTTGTGGGAAATGATCATGGCAGACATTTGAATAGTTAACTAGTTTAGAATTCTTTTTTGAAGTTTTCTACAGTTATCTATTGTTATTCCAAGTTTGTTTACTATTCTATATCATTAGTATAGATTCCTTTCATTCATTTTACTTTCTTGTAGCATAGGTGTTAAGATTCTTAAAGGAACTTAGTGCACATACCATGCTGACCCATTTCAAGTAATACATCCCTAGGTTGACAATTCAAGTGTATTTCATGATGGAATGGATAATTTTCAAAATGGACATAGTATCCTTGTGAGAAATAATGGTGTGATTATCTTCATCTACTATGGAACCGTACAATCTTAAAGGATCATGATGATGATGAAAGAACTAAATCAGAGGACACAAGTCAATTTATGTTTTTTGTACACAAGAAAGCCCAAAAAATTGATTAGGTATTTGAAAATATTAGGGGGTGCAGGATTATTTGGATTTTATTTTATAAAGTTTTACAAATTGAGTAAGGTTGACAAGAATAAAGTAGGAGAAGGATTAATTAACATGATAGAAAACTTCACGTATACTCCATTAGAGCTAGGAAATATGATACCTAATGAGTTATATGGAAGAATAGATGAAAAATGAAAGTTTGAACTAATTAATAAAAGAAAAAAGGGAAGGTACACTTTCCCAAGTGATGCTAGAATTGAATAAGAAATAAATTTCCAAAGCTATGAAACAATATAATGATAGACTTATTCCTAAGAGAAGAGTACTCCCAATTTTGAAGGGTAAAGTAGAAAATGTTGTAGAGGAAAGAAAAGTATTATGGAAGAAGATATTTGGATTGATTCTTGATGATGAGGAAAAAGATGAGGATGAACATGTAGAATTGGACAAAAAAGAAGATATATATGATGAAATTGAACATGTTGATCAAATTCATTACTCGGTTAAACAAAGTAATGGGTAGACAGAGACAGTAATGATAGATGATGAACCAAAAATGAGACTAGTCATGAATATGTTGAATGAGAAGAAAGTCACAATTGAGATAGAGAGATAGAGTGAAAGTCATATCTAGAATGAGATAGTACAAATGCCAGCTCATAAGGCATTGATTGATCCAAATCATTTGATTGTGCAAGTTAAAGGCTATCCTAAGATTGGTGCATAAGAGTCCACACAACAAGTAGAATCAACACCTTTTACTTTTATTATTTATATTAGTCAAGATCAAGAACAAGGCAGACGAAATAATGGTCATATTGAGCAACAAATTTTGTTGGATACTGAAGGAGAAAATACATAAGTGCCTAAATAGTAAAGTGATGCCACAAAGGGAAATACTGATGAAAATAATGAAGGTGAGAAGGAAGAAAAGAGGCTAAATGTCAAAGTAGATTAGTCTACTACTAGTGAGAGATCGAGTACCTTGGTACCTTAGATTGAGGTAATTAAGGAGGTTGTATAGCTGAGTTCCACTAGTGAACTCATTACTAATGTAAAGAAGGAGAAGAATATTGAGCCTACACACAAAAATGATGGTATAGAAGAAGATAAGATGGTTTTACTAAGGAGGAAAGAACAAATGTAGAGTAAAAACAAGCTGAGGAGAAATCTAGACTAAGCTTAGAAGTAAAAACTCAAGGTCTAAAATAGACAATGTCAAGCTCCAACACCCCAAAATCTAAAGGAAATAGATTGAAAAAGAAGATGAAGCAGTTCCAACAAGGCATAAAAGGTAAACCTATTACACTTGACATAGAGACTGTGATTCCTAATTGGGGCACAAATAATTTAACTTATGATTAGATGAAAATATTCAGAGATTTTATAGCTAGAAAAAATATGCAAGAGGAGTTGAGAAGAGAACATCATCAAAAATAGGTAATTCATGAAATCAAAGATATTTTTCTTAAAACTATTGACATAGAAGATTTAAATGAATAGGCTCCTATCATTGAGTAGTTGATAAAAATTGTTGATAAGTTAAATGACCACGTGATATAGATACAAGAGAAAAATTAATGAAGAGGTCAGAAAGTAAATTTGAGAGCAAGGTGATGGAGAAAGTTATAACAAAAATTGTAGTAAAATAGATTGAACTTTCTACTCTTGTAAATGATTTGAAAAAGTTAATTCTAAATGTAAATACATTGTTTATGAAGTTGTGTCAAGTGCCAATGATTGAAAATAATACAAGAGAATAAATGAATAAAATTGATGTTGATTTACAATAGAGTGGTAATACACAAACTTTGGATACATGTTCAAGTTTAGTACATTTTTCAAAGTTAATATTTTTGCAAGGAAAATAGTCTAAATTGATATAGGAAGAATGTAAAATAAGAGCAAAGATCATAAAAATACAAGCTTTATTGACACCTCATTTGGAGGTATGCAAAGACATGTATAGACTGCCAAGGATCTATTTCAAAAAAATAAGAATTTGTCTCTTGCAAATAATATGGTTAACTTAGCTGATCGCTTGGAGATTGAAAGGCATGTTCTTGAGACGCTCAAGAAAAATTGGGGCAATATAATGTCACTCATTTTGAGGGCACATCAACCACTTTTGACTAAAATTAGCATAGTCCTTGGTCCCTAGCTTAATGTTACCATGAGGCAATAAAGAAAAAAATAAGGGAGAACTATTGTACAAGACACACAAGGGAGAAATTTTGATATGATCCAATATATCAAGAAATAGGGTAATGTATATAGTTATCAAGCTAAGGAATGGAGCACACCTTAAGGGGGAGTTACATTTTTGAAGTTTTTTTATGTATGAATTTTTTCTTTATGTTAAGTTTTTTTTCCACTAATGCCAAAGGGTGAGATTGTTGACCCTAAAGGCTATTGTCTATTAGTGCAAAAAACTTAGTCATTTACTAGGCAACATTGGTCAATCACCATTATGACCTAATGAAGAGTGTTCCTCTTAATACTAGAAGCACATAACATAAACAAAGAAACAACAAAAATTGGCAAGATCAAAACATGAGCTTCTTATTATAGCTACAAATGCAAAATTACAAAAGTTTGAAACATAATATGCAAATCTACATGGGTGCCTTCCTTACAATAATTTGCAATCTACATGATGGGGAGATTTTTCACTCTTAGATCTTTCTTTCCCTTCCAAGGCTACTCCTAGCCTATTTAGGGTTAATATACCAAACCCAAACCTAGAGGACTCCTTCTCAATCTCATTTCACCAAGAAAATTACCCAACAATTCAAGTTTCCATCCTCTACCTTCAGTTCACCAACTATGCATTATTTGGTTTAGAGTGCCAAAAATTTCCCAAATAAAAATAAGGGCTAAAATAAATATTGAACCATCCCTATGGGGTTCTTGAAACATTTCCTATCATTCTGCATCATTCTTTTGAGTTTCACACACCCACAACTCCAAATTACCCTGTTTAGCCTTGTAGCCCTAAGAGCCCCTATTAGCCCTCCTAAAAATAAGGAACAAGCTCTAACTCCAAAAAAACCTTAACAATTCCAATTGGTTTCTTCAATAATTTTATTCCCTATGACCTAAACGTGAATATCTTTTAGGCCTTAGGCCCCTGAGATGACTGTACAATACAGCTTCAAAAAACCCTCATTTTAAGGGTTTCAAAGTTAATGTTAATGTATCTTTCAAAAATTGTTCCAAAACCCACTTCTAGCCTCCTCCCATTAGTTATGGACTCTTAGTATCCTCCTCCTTCATTTCATAAGAAATATTGGCATCTGTCAATCCATTGTTCCCATCAAAACTTCAATTCAAGCTTTCATTGCACCTTGCCAAGCCTACACTACTTGCCTAGGGCTTGCTCAAAAAAATAACTTCTTGACTTTCAAAAACCAAAAAATCATTATATAAATTATATTTAGGGTTTATTTCTTTATTTCCAAGATCCATGGTGTTTTGACCAAGGAATTTCAAGCCATAGCCATTTTAGTGCCGGTAACTCAAAACTAAACAACAGGAACACAATTTTTAACTAATTTTATTAAGCCTAACAAATGAATGATAAAAACCAAAAAAAGTATGAACATAATCAATACATGTTCCTAAGACACTATTCCATCCAAAACAATAATTTATTCAACACAACTTATTTATTCAATCCTTCAAACCACATGTTTTGTCACATGGTATTCTCCTTCAGAATGTGTTGTCGGTACAATCAAGTGTCAAACCTCTAGAAATGAGTTGAAAAAGGTTTAAATAGACTCTCTCTTCCATATTTGTCTTTGGATTGATCCATAACTACCCATTTAATTCATTCTTCAAAATTGTGCAAATATTTGCTATGCAATTTTGGAAAAATTGCAAAGTTGTCAATGAGCAATTTTTTGACAACTTTTGCAATTTTGCAAATTGAGCCTTCAAGCTTGACCAGTTTGTTTCCAAACCTCCTAAAATGAAATTAAAACAACTAAAGACAATTTTTGAGTACATATTCCCCCTTTTAGGCCTTTTTCCACATTTTGCCTTATTTGAGCAACTCTAACCAATTTTTTTCTATCAAGACCTAATTGACAAACTTGACTCACATTCAAAATCCTACCTATTAAAACCCCCTAAACTCACCTTGGGACTTTATTCCTAGTCCTTATTTACCCAATGGTTAGTTAGACCATTTAAAAACCAAAAATGCATTAGGGTTTCACCTTTACCTCTAGGTGCTCCTGCACCATTCTCCCCCTGGAAGACAAAGACCAAGGTAGTGTTGGAGAGAATAATTCCTTGTTGATGCCATGCTTCTTGAAATAACTCTCAAAAATCCAAGTGTCCTTAGCTTCAGGTGTATCCAATCACTTCACTATATGTTCCTTATAAACCTTGTTTCTTATACTCTTCTTCACCCTAGAATCCAAAATCCTCTCCACCTGTGGTTGCTTCTTTTTAGGTACTTGCAAGTCTAAGATACCCCTTCTTAACTCTTCCTAATACTCTACTACATCCACCTTAGGACCCTTATAAGGTATTAGCTCTTTGACACTAAGGATGGGAGAGATAGCCATGTCCTTGGGTAAGTCTACCTTGTAGGCATTAGGTCCATACTTCTCAAGCACCTTGCATGGCCTAATTGATCCTCCTCACAACAGGTGTATCATAGTCATGATCTAGGCCATGCTTAGGAATAATATATTCAAACTAAGGACTATTTTTCCTACTATGAGGTGCATTTAATCTTTTCAACCCTGGGACGTATACTTGAAACGATCACCACAGTATGTGTAGTAGGTCTCTTAATGAGTCACTTAAGCTTATGCTGCAAGAAAGTAAAATGCAAGGAAAAGAACTTACACTATTTTTGTAGGAAAATAACATGCTTAACTCTATGAATACTAGAAATAAAATGAAAGGATAAAAAATATTCCAACTTGGTTCATCCACTATAACTATTCTCACATATGTCGTAGGAACATTCACAAAGTGCGATGCTACATGAAGGAACTTACAACTTCTACTTACAAAACTAAGAATGCTTGGAAATAAATCTATTCTATCTGAATCTAATCCACCTTCCAAGTGGGCCCCCTTGGTTGGCTTCACTAAACTACTAACACAAGATAGAAGCCAAAAACTATTTCATTAGATTTTAGAAACTCATTACATAACACAATACTGTAAAAACACAACTGTAAAAGTTAATAGTCTGTTCTCATAAACTACTTCTTCTAACTAGCTAAAAAATAACACACTTGGGTTGATTCCTATATAGGAAAATAACACTTATTCCATAACAGAAAAGTAAATGACCTAGCTTTAAATCTATAAGAGAGAAAATAGGAAGATAACAGTTGAAGGTGGGAAGAAGGAATAAAAACTTAAGGTGGGAATAATAAAGTCTAAACATCTGCTCACTAAAGAATAAATGTAGAGAAGGTAATAAGTCTTCATAGCTCCTCCTTACTCAATGTCATGTCTTCTAGAATTGTTGCAACTTTCCTCCATCATGGCTACTCTTTAGCGTTCTCTTCTCCTTGAATGTTTTTGGTGCTTAACTTTTGAATTTCTTCAATCATCATTCAGTCTTCATTAACATGCTAGTTTCAATACAAAGACATGTTTACAAATAAACATTTATCAAATTAAATTCAAATATAACAACACACATTTTGATAACTATATGAAATACTGCATACTATATATAATATTAGCAAAAGATGGCATAGTTTCTACCCATAGGTTTATCATAGGTTTGATAAAAATAGGTCCACAAATGTTTTGACAAAGATAAAACAGAGTATCAATAAAGTATCTTAAAACTATCATAAAATAAAGGCAAATTTTGGTCTCATCATCTAGCCTTTGCTAAACTAATGCTTGTCCTCAAGCATTGCACTTTCTTGTTAATGACCTGAACTCTCAAATCTTTGTCCTTCCTTTTTTGTTGCTCTTGAAAGTGTAGTAAAATCCTCTAGTTCTCTCCCACACTTCCCTTCTATGATCTTCCTGAAGCTTTTTGAGTCTATCAGCATTGATGTCATACAAAGGCCACAGGAGCATTGGAGACTGCATGGTTAGGGGACACCACAACTCTGGTTTGTCCTGCTTCCCTAACTCTAAATATTTTGGAACCTTGTGAAGTGTTGCCTCTAGGTTTATGGGACTGTGTGGTTCTAACTTTTTAAGAGATTCAGGCAATCTAGCCCATCTACTCCTAGCACCAGTCATAGCTCTCTGGAAATCAAAGTAGGGAAAATTTTCATAATTAGCATAAACCTTAGCTCTGGCAGCAAAGATCCTATCCCTTACTTATGGATTCTTCTTTCCATAGGTTAATGTGAACCAATCCTTGAGAACTTCATCTGGCTTGTTACTCTCTACTCTAAAAGGCAAGGGTTTTGTCCTTTCCTCATCCCTGTAATTATTCAACTGCCTATCATAATTTTCTTCATTAGACATCCAGGACATGAGGGATCTTAAGTGTATGTCCCCTATGTAAAGTAAGGGATTCCATTAAGTCTCTAAAGGGATAACAAAATTACGAACATATAATTCACAATGTAAATTTTGCTACCAAGGTGGCAAAGTCTAATATAGTCCATAAAATTCTTGTGTTGATCTAAACTCTGCATTAATATTCTTAAGAGTTTACATTAATTGAAACAAAAGAAATTGTTCTTTCAAAAAAAGAGCATAAACTCTTGGTGGTGGTCTACAAGCAAGGGCCTGATTAGCTAACTTGAGGGCATGGTCCATTTGTTGTTGTTGGATTGCTAACTATTCCTTTAAATTTGTAATTTCCTCACCTTGAGATACTATAATCTTATTCATCTTTTTCTTCTCTTCTTTCCACAAGGCCTCAACAAATAGATGTTGTCCATACAACTGAAAAGGAGTTTCTAGAGTGTGATAGAACCATTATCTTCTCATGATCTATTTTCCTCTTTCCCTATTCCTACCATAAATTTTCTAAAACACTAGTAATCCATGTTGATCTATGGGGAACTAGGGCAATGTTTGGATCAACATACTCAAGAACTATTTCACCGCTACAGCTAGAAGTACCTGGTAAGTATGCTAGGGTATCATCTAGATTTTCTTGATGTTCATCCCTACATTCCTCAGTAGGATTTTTGGGAATGGTTGCAATTTCAGGATGGGGAGGAGATTGATTAGAAAAAATTTGCACAAGGGATTCCTTGGTGGATGTTTTAGACAAAGTGGAATCTTTAGAAATTTGTCATCTCATCCTAGGGCTTCTCCTTATAGGGGTTTCTTCTTGTATCACAACCTTTTTCCTACTTTTCCCTTTGGGTGTCTGTTGTAGGAGTGGTTAATACAGGAGTTTTTTTTGTTCTCTTTTGTCTTACAATTGTAGGGCTCAACTCTTCCTTTTCTTGAATAGAGATTTCTTCCTGCAGTTTTCATTTCCTCTTAGCTCCGCTAGAAGTAGGTTTTGGGGTCTCTTGCACAGGTGAAGGCACATTTTCTTGGGTCTTTTTGGCTTCAAACTCTTGGGTATTTTTTTTAGTAGGCTCATTAGTAGGGACATTTTCCTCACTAGGTTGTTCACTAGGGGTAGCTTGGGGTTGCAGAGTTTTAACTTGCACAAATTCATACCATGTCATGAGAGATACATCCCTAAGAAACCTCTCTATTAATAACTTGATTAAGGCATGATGAGTAATGGAATTATCTTATTCTTTTTGAGTCTCTTTCGCACTAATATAGAGCATATTATACAAGAAATTTGGAATGTTTAATGCAAGATTATGCCTTACACAACTAAGTAATTTGAAATGGTGTGCATACAAGTATGAGAATCTACCTTCACATGTAAAATACATGATTATGTGCATGGATAATTCATTTTATGGTGGTGGTAGTGATATTCTCTTACAACCTTCATTTGTAATGTTCATTTGAGGATCAGGTGCTCTAGTAAATTGAGCTCTTTCTGACCTCACATCATGTGTGCTACGGTAATTTTCTCCAACTACAAGCAACCCAGTCACTTCAACAATGTGTTCCTCTATTGCAATCACTGTTAAACCCCAAATGAAAGATTTACCCTCCTAGAATGTCCTTGTAAATTCTATGACTGCCTCCTCATCAAATGTAGTTAAACTCAAGAAATACCCTAGCCATTCGCATGCATTAAACCTTCTTACAGCTTCTACATTCGAGAGTAACACAGTGTGTTCCACTAGTTCTCTCCTCTACAACTATCCACCCATTATCTTAACACTTCCTCTATTTACTCTGTTTTCCTCCTTTTGATTTCAAGCTTCAAACTGCTTCGTTATTTTATAGACTCAACTCACATTTCTTTGTTTGAACATGCAATTAATGTCGTAACAAATTGTTATGCACAATAATATGACTTTTAATGAAGGAAAATCATGAATATGTGTGAGAATCATCCAAAAATAGGGTTCAAATCACATAAAATTTAAACATAAGTCACATCATACCTTGACACAGAAAATCATTCAAAAAAATAGGGAGAATGACACCTCACTTGTGTACTTATGGTAATTAATTTTCATTAATGAAAGGAATGCGAAGATTAGGAAAAATCTTTATGTATCAATAGAAATGCCATTGGATATTAGTGACCTTCCCTGCCCCTTGCTAAATTTGGACAAGTGTCCACACTTGTCGGACCTAGTACAGGTAAGGGACTAGCATAACACCGCCATCATATAAATTGTGCAATATTAAATATAATTAACAAAATCTGTGGACTATAAGTGAATTATAATTTGAAAATGTTATACTTGTCATTCTGATTATCACATGTACCAAAAAAAAGGTGGCAAAAGGGATATCATCATTTG
Organism: Cupressus sempervirens; assembly: GCA_028749045.1. NCBI lineage: Eukaryota > Viridiplantae > Streptophyta > Pinopsida > Cupressales > Cupressaceae > Cupressus > Cupressus sempervirens. The sequence continues at coordinate 328,599,036 of CM053786.1, forward strand.
TAGTGTCCATCAGCATCTCACAAGATTTATTGAAAAAATGAAAAAATGATGACGTGGAAAGTGGATAGATGGAAGATAAAGAAATGGGGTGAGGTGGATGGATGGAAGGTAGAGAGATGAGATGGAAAGAAAAAGTGAATAGAAAAGTGAACTTTATGTGAACATAAAGTCTTTATTATGAGCATGCATAAAGAAACTAATGTTGAAGAGTGGCAGTCGAAAGGTTAACACATTCAGCTACAGGAAGAGTTGCTTGATTTGTATTTGAATCCAACTACTAAAATTGCTACAGGAAGTCCACTTTTATTTGGGGTCATTTGTATAATTTCAATTTTTGACCATTGACTAACAATTTGAAGGGTATCGGATCAATGATAGTTAGTTGAACAACTCCATTATCAAAGACACAACTAATTTCATATGGTCCCAACCATCTTGTCTATACCTTTCCTAGCATATCCTTAAATCTAGAATCATATAGTAGTACCCAGTTACCAACTTGAAATTGTTAACTGATAATATGAGAATCATGCCATTGTTTCCTTTGTTTTTGTATCTGTTCAGTATGTTCGAAAGCAACTTTGTGCATCTCATCCAAAGAGTTAAGATGTAGGAGACATTCTCTTTGTGCTACAGGAAGTTCAATATCTAGTGCCAATGTTGTCCTTAGAGTTTTATGTTCAAATTCAATTGGAAGCATTGCTACCTTACCATATAAGAGCTCAAATGGTGTGAATCCTATAGTAGTCTTCTAGGTTGTTCTATAAGCCCAAACAACTTCTTGTGATTTGCTGGTCCAATCCTTATGGTCCAAATGGACTATTTTTGTCAAGATGTTCTCCAACTCATGGTTTGTGACCTCTACTTTTCCATTAGCTTGGGGATGATAATGATTGGATTTCCAGTGCCTGATGTTATATTGTTTCATCAACTCTAAGATTAGATTAGAGGTGAATTGTGCACCTTAGTCTGTGACTAGCTCTTTGGGTACACCATAGCAAGTAAAATTTTCTTCATATAGAAATTCAACAAATTTTTCATCACCAGCATACTTCATAGCCTTAACTTCAACCCATTTTGTCAAGTGAACAATGCATACAAGAATTAAGGATTTCCCATTAGATGGAGGATCAATTGGACCAATGAAGTCCATTCCCCATTTGTCAAATGGTGCTAATGCCATCTAAGGATTAATAGGAATTTCATTTGTTCTTGTTGTCTAACCCATCCTTTGACACTTGTCACACTTCCTTGTATAGTTGATTGCATCCTTCTAAAGTTTAGGCCAATAATAACCAATTGTCAATATTTTGAAAGTTGTTCTTTTTTCTGCAAAGTGTCCTCCGCATGGTTCATTATGACATGCATGTAGAATTTCATATGTCTCATCTTCTCTCACACATCTTCTCATAACTTGATTAGGTCCAGTGTAAAACAAGAGATTATCTATCCAGGAGAAACAAAAACTTTTCTCTACAAGAGCTTCTTTTCCTTGTAAGAAAAATGTGCTAGTATTTTATTTGTTGCAATGTAGTTAGCAATGTCTACATACCATGGAGTTTGAACAACAATATGAAACAAATGCTCATCCAGAAATGCATCATCTACCAAAGTAGTGTCAATATCATCATGATGGATTCTTGATAAATAATTAGCTACAACATTGGCTTTTCTAGGTTTATCAACAATAGTTATATCAAATTCTTGCAACAATAGTAACCCTCTTGGTAACCTACCTATTATAGAAAGTTTTTTCATGAGATATTTGATTGTTGCATGATCAGTATGAACAAATATGGAATAGCTAGTTATGTAATGCCAAAATTTTTTGAGGGCATAAACTACTACTAACAATTCTTTTTTAGTCATAGTGTAGTTTAGCTCTGGTCCATGAAGGCTCTTACTAATATAATAGATGGCATTTTCAAGATTTTGGGATTGCTATGCTAGGACTGCACCTATGGCATAATTAGAGGCATATATATATATATATATATATATAGATGGCATTTTCAAGATTTTGGGATTGCTATGCTAGGACTGCACCTATGGCATAATCAGAGGCATATATATATATATATATATATATATATATATATATATATATATGAAAAGGTAAATTCCAATTAGGGCCTTGTAAGACTGGGGCTATAGTCAAAAGTTTCTTAAGCTATAGGAAGGCTTCATCACATTCAGATGTCTAACTAAACTCAGCTTCTTTTGTGAGTAACTTATACAAAGGACTAGCTATTTTACTAAAATATTTTATGAAACATCTGTAATATCCAGCATGACCTAGCTGAAAAGATCTTACATCTTTTGACTTTGTAGTTGTGGGAAATGTTTGAATTACCTCTATTTTAGCTGGATCCACTTGTATTCCTATAGTGAATATGAAATGACCAAGTACTACATCTTCCTACATGAGCATGAAACACTTTTCATTGTTAAGTGCCAAATTATGTTCTTGACATCTTACCAAAACCTTTTCAAGATTCACCATTTCTTCTTCAAAAGTGACACCAAATGTTGTGAAGTCATCCATGTAGATTTCTATACAATCATGTGATATATCAACAAAGATGCTAATAACAACTCTTTGGAATGTTGCAGGAGCATTACATAGACCAAATGGTAAAATAGAGTATGCAAAAGTACCCCATGCACATGTAAATGTGGTTTGTCTTGATCTTTAGGAGCAATACTAATTTTATTATAACCACTATACCCATCTAGAAAAGAGAAATACTTCTTTCTAGTGAGTGTGTCCAGAACTTGATCTATGAATGGTAAAGGAAAGTGATCCTTTTTGGTAGCTTTGTTCAACTCTCTATAATCTACACAAATTCTCCATTTTCCTCCCTTTTTAGGCACTATGACTAGGGGTGACACCCATCTACTATTAGATATAGGATAAATAAAACCAACATCAAGCAATTTTTGCAATTTAGTTTTAACTATCTCTCTAAGGCTTGGATTTATCCTTCTTTGGGGTTGACAGAGTGGTAGAAAATCTTCATTGATGTATATCCTATGAGTGTACAATGTAGGACTCAACCCTTTCATATCACTATAGTCCCATGCAAAGGCCTTTTCATGTCTTTGAAGCAATTCTTTTAACTATTCCATCTGTGTTGGTGTTAATTTAGGATTTAGGATTAACATGGAGATTATGACCTTTAGTTAGTTCAACAGTAGTGGTGGACTCTATCATAGCAGCTTCAAAGATTGGACTTGGTTCTAATTCACAAGGTAAGAGTGGATAAAGAATTTCAAGTTCTTTGAGCAAAGTAAAATTCTTATCACATTCCTCATATGTGATTAATTCCAACATAGAACTTTTAGATACATCTTTTTCTACCACACAAGTGTTAGTGAGGATACTCTGCAGTAATAAATCTTCCTCTTGCAATTTTAGAAAAGACTGTCTATGCAACATCATGAGTTGTACTATAGAGTTTAACTCTTCTTATTCATCCCCTAAATCTGGCCAAACAGATGTGCTTAAATCTGATAATGGTTGGGCTGGAGGATATAAATCAAATTTCTTTGTTACTTGGACATTTGATATGGTCATATTCCCTGATCTACAACTTATGTTTGCATTAGCTTTGGCTAACCATGGTCTACCTAAGATGACAGGGTAACTAGATAAATTGACTTTGGGGGATAAAATCATGAAGTCTGTAGGATATTCTAGATAATCTAAGGTTACAACCATGTTTTCTATCATCCCATCAGGAATAATAGTAGAACTATTTGCAAGTTGCAAAATTGTTGGAGTAGCCCTTAGTCCTTCTATCTTCAACTTCTTCATAGTATCCTTGGTCATAAAATTTATAATAGCTCCAAGATCTATTAAAGCATTTTTAATAAACTGACCATTTATACTGACATTCACTACTAGACTTCCTGGATTAGAATATTTTGGTGTAATCAATTTCCCTAGCATGATGTCAGCCAATTGTCCCACAACATGGACTGTGGTGGGGTCCTTTTTCTTCCTTCCAAGTTTCTTCAAGCAGGCTTCCCTAATAGCTTTTCCATAAATTGGAGCATCTTTAATGTCTTGAAATGGAGGTATTTGGACATGCATGTTTTTCAACTAATCAACAATATTAAAAGGTTGTTCCTCTATTTGTTTAGGTTTCTTTTGTATCAACTTTTCTAGAAAATGAGCTTCTACTATTGGTTGAGATGGGGTTGACATAGTAACATTGGTTGAGTCAATAGTTTCAGCAATTGATGGTTGTGATGCTATAGGAGAGTCTGGTATTTTAGTTATAAGAGGTGGTTTAGATACTGGTAAAGTTGTACCAGATCTTAGATGTATATTAGCAACATTTAGGGTGTAAGCAGGATACTAGTGAGTATCAGCACTATACATGGGCTACTTTTGTTGTTAGCTATTTGGGTTTGGCTGAGGTTGTGTAGGTAACTGTGTTTGCTTTTGAGGTCCAGGATTTGTAGGTGGTGGCATTAGAGTAGGTTGTTGAACTAGAGGTGGTAATTGTGGAGCACTAGTTCTTTGGTTAGGCCATTATTGAGATCCCCTCCATTGGTTTGTAGACTTCCAATTCCCTTGGGGTGGTTACCATTGGTTCTACTAGTTTTACCAGTAGTTTTGTTGGTTTTTCCATGTTGGTTAGGCCAAGCTAGTTGGGAATTTTAAGGCCATTGGGATTGTTGTTGGTTGTTTTGCCCAACATTGTTCCAATTGGGTTGATTTTGTGGAGGACCTTGGAGATTATGATTTTTCCATTGATTACCATATGAATTTGAATTTTGTAAGGGTTCCTAAGGCATACCTTGACATTGAGCCCATGGTTGGCATTGAGCAACAAAGAATACTTGCTCATCATCTCCATCTATCTTGACGTACTAAGTTGGAAGATGTTGGTTCTCCATGCTTGCGACCAGTTTACATTGGCAATCCTTCTTCTACTTTTGGCAATGAGGGTAGTATTTAGCTAGTTGTAACTCAAATTTAGTTTGCTTCTTCTTTGTAGTCATTGTGTCCAAATATGTAGTGACATCATTGATGATGTCTTGTTTGAAATTTGACAATACGTTAGATATCTCAAGCTTTGAAATAACCTGACTAATTCCTTTAGTGACTATGGAACGAGGTCCTCGATCTTTCTTCATGGTTGACCTTGAATAGTTCTAAAAAATCTTCTTGAGGTCATCCTAGGAAGCTTGATATACATCACCACTAGCCATTAGGTCCAATGCTTCTAAACAGTCATCATTCACACTTCTCAGAAAAACTAGCTTTTGTAAATCTTCAGAGAACATGTGCTAAGGGTTCTTCTACAGTGTATATGAGAAACATGAAACATATTCTTCCAATGTTTCTTCCTCCTTCTATGATATCTTGAAGATATCATCCCCTCTTAAACTAGATGCTTTGCAATATTCTTTATACTTATCTAGAAACAGAGCTTGCATCTGATCCCAACTTCCTACTGCATTGGCTCCTAAGCCCATGAACCATCAAAACTGATTCTTTAAATGTTTGTGGAAACAATTTAAGCTTATGGGCATTAGTGTTGTATTCAAAACTATGACAAAGTATATCAAATTCAAACAAGAAAGTATTAAGGTCTTTTTTTGCAAGGCCATAGAACTTTGGAAGAGTAGTGGGAGGTATGTTCTTAAGATTAGCATTGGTTACAAGACTTGGAAGAGGAAATGGAAAATTAGGTTATACCATGACTAGAGGTACTAGATTATGAGGTTGCTATTGAAAAGGGGCATTAGGTAGTGGATGATTAACAACTGGTGGATTCAAAGTAGTGTTATCAAGAAAATTGGTCAATACTTCAGTGAAAGGTTGAAGACTGCTTATATCTATTGGTTCAACTCTTGATGATGATGCTATGGAAAAAATAGGGCTTGCATCTTCAAAATGTAACTCAACTTCTTCTTCTTCAATTTCTTTATTCAAATTAACAGACTCCTTTGGAAGAAATTTGCCATATTCATCTCCTCGTCTCCCTCTTTGATGCATGCAATTAAACTTTTCACACTGGTGAAAGAAACTTCAAACTAGAGATTTCTAAAAAAATTTATCTAAGAACTATGACTCAAAAATGCTCCTAGCTTGACACCATCCCTGGCAATGGTGCCAAAAATGATCTGCCTCACAATAGGTGTATAATAGTCTAGGCCATGCTTAGGAATAATATATTTAAATTAAGCATTATTTTTCCTGCTATGAGGTGCATTTAATCTTGTCAACCCAGGGATGTATACTTGAAATGGTCGGCATAGTATGTGCACTAGGTCTCTTAATGAGTCGCTTAAGCTTATGTTGTAGGAAATTAAAATGCAAGGAAAAGAACTTACACTATTTTTGTAGGAAAATGACATGCTTAACTCTATGAATACTAGAAATACAATGAAAGTATAACACATATTCCAACTCGGTTCATCCACTATAACTATTCTCACATATGCTGCAAGAACATTCACAAAGTTTGATGCTACAGGAACAACTTCTACTTACGAAACTAAGAATGCTTGGAAATAAATCTATTCTATCCTAATCTAATCCACCTTCCAAGTGGCCCCACTTGGTTGGCTTCACTAAACTACTAACACAAGATAGAATCCAAAAACTATTTCATTAGATTTTAGAAATTCATTACATAACACAAAACTATAAAAACACAACTATAAAAGTTAACAGTCAGTTCTCATAAATTACTTCTTCTAAGTAGCTAAAAACTAACACACTTGGGTCAATTCCTATATATATAGGAAATCAACACTTATTCCATAATAGAAAAGTAAATGACCTAGCTTTAAATCTGCAAGAGAGAAAATAGGAAGATAACAACTAAAGGAAGGAAGAAGGAATAATGGCTTAAGGTAGGAATAATAAAGTTTGAACATCTGCTTTCCAAAGAATAAATGCAGAGAAGGTAATAATTCTTCATAGCTCCTCCTTACTCCCTACCATGTCTTCTAGAACCGTTGCAACTTTCCTCCATCGTGGCTACTCCTTAGCATTCTCTTCTCCTTGAATGTTGTTGGTGCTTAACTTTTGAATTCCTCTAATCATCTTTCAATCTTCATTAACAAGTTAGTTTCAATACAAAGACATGTTTGCAAATAAGCATTTATCAAATTAAATTCAAATATAAGAACACAAATTTTGATAACTATATGAAATACTAGAGACTATATATAATATTAGCAAAAGATGGCATAGTTTCTACCCATAGGTTTATCATAGGTTTAGTAAACATAAGTCCACAAATGTTTTGACAAAGATAAAATAGAGTATCAACAAAGTATCTTAAAACTATCATATAATAAAGGCAAATTTTAGTCTCATCACCAATCCTCTTCATCTACAACTTACTTGTCATGCCCTTTTGTAACCTAGCTTTGTTAAGATAAACCACTTGAAACTAAAACTCTTTTCTCCCCTCATCCTTCTTCTCCTTCAATTTTTAATTTGCCTCCATCAAGGTCTGCTTAACCTAATCATACACTTCTTTCATGAATTCAACAAAATCATCAGCATGCCCACTAATGTTGGCTTGTTTTGGTAGGTTCCATAGCTCCATGATGCCCCTTGGATGAGTCCCATACACCATTTGGAAAGGGATTAACTCTATTGTTCTATTATTACTATCATTGTAGGAAAATTGAGCTTGAGGGATGACTTGTTCGGAACTTTTCCCATACTCCTTGGTAAGGAACCTTAATAGGTTGCCTAGGACCCTATTGATTGCCTTTGTCTTTCCATCTATTTCAGGATGGTAGGCAGAGCTATGAGCTAGAATTTTCCCAAGCCTCTTCCATAGGGTCTTCCAAAAGTGCTCCATAAATTTGACATCTTTGTCAACAACTATGCTCCTTGGTAAGCCAATTATCCTAACCACCTCCTTGAAGAATAGGTTGGTGATATTGCTTGCATCATGTGTTGTCTTGCATGGAATGAAATGGCTCATCTTGTTGAACCTATCCACCACCATAATCACACTATCTAACCCTATCCTAGTCCTTGGTATTTCCACTATGAAGTACATGTTGATGCACTCCCAAGCCCTATTAGGAATGGGTAGAGGTTGGTAAAGTCTTGCATTTGATAAAGTTCCCTTTTCCTTCTGACATATGCCACACTACTCAACATACCTCCTTACATCCCTTTGCTCTCCACAGGGTCTAAAGTCTTGTTAAGACCAAAGTTCCCACTCATGATCCCATTGTGCTTCTCTTGTATGAGATTTTTCCTCATAGATCCCCTTAGGATGCACAATTGTTGACCCTTATGATTTTCAAAGTTAGTACATACCTTATAGGCTTTTGCAAAGTCAATGTCCTCCTCATATAGGTCCTTGAATCCCTCCAACCCTATACTATGCAACTTGACCTCATGTACTATCAACAACCTCCTGCTCAAAGCATTTTCCACCTTATTGTTTGTGACCATTTTGTGTTTGATTGTAAAAGTGTAGGACTATAAGAACTCCATCCATTTGATGTGTCTCAAACTTAGTTTCTCTTATGAGTTGATAAAGTTTAGGGCTTGGTTATCTTTGAAGACCAAAAAGTCCTTAGCCAATAGGTAATGCCTCAACTCCTTGAGGGATTGAACAATTGTATAGAGCTCTATCATATGTTGAATAACTTCTCTTGGCTTCATTAAGCATCTCACTGAAAAATGATACTAGCCTATCCTCTTAGGTTAAAACTACCCCCAATATTATGTTACTAGGATCATAGTCCACCACAAATGGCTTCTCAAAACTAGGAAAAAACCAATATTGGTTGTGTTGCCAATTCTTTCTTCAACCTCTCAAGACTTATATCTACTACCTTGGTCCATGTGAACCTGCAATTCATGCCTCCTTTAATGGTGTCATTCATTGGTGCACAAATCTCACTAAACCTCCTCATAAACTTCCTATAAAATTATGCTAGGCTATGAAAGCTCCTGACCTTAGTAGCAGATGTAGGAGTAGGACAACTCAAGATAGCCTCCACTTTATCCTTGTCCATCTTCAAATTCCCTTGGGATACTACAAACCCCAAATACACCCAGTCTTCCCTCATGAACTCACTTTTTTCTAGTTATACTATTAATTTTCCTTCTTGAAGCTTCCTCAACACCATTTCTAGGTGCTTCATATTTTCCTCCTTTGTCTTGCTCAAGATAAGGATTTTATCTAAGTATACAACAACCAAACATCTTGTGTAGCTTTCAAGACTTCATTCATGACTCTCATGAAGGTGCTTGGTAAGACAAAATAACATTACCAACCACTCATAGAGACCCTCAGTAGTCATAAATGTAGAATTCCATTCATCACCCTCTTTCATCCTAATCTAATACTAACCACTCTTGAGATCAATTTTGGAAAAGTATCTAGCCCCACCTAGATAGTCCTAAGTCCTCTATCTTAGGAATAAGAAATCTATACCTAATTGTGATTCTATTGATCGCCCTAGAATTAGTGCATATTTTCCACTTACCTCCCTTTTTAGGTTCTAGGAAAATTGGTATGACACATGGACTAATGCTCTGCCTAATCAGCCCCTAATCAAGAAACTCTTGGACTTGTCTTGTAATCTACTTGTTCTTATTTGGAGTCATATTTTATGCAACTTTTTTTTGGAAGTGATGCTACTGGTATGAAGTCAATTTTATGAATTATGGTTCTCTTTGGAGGTAATTTTGGTTGTGCTCCATCATACATTATATCCTTGAGCTGATCTAATAAGTTTTGTACCTCTAGAGTTATAGGTTTTTGTGAAGACAACTTCTCCTCCTTAGGCTTCACCATAATAGCATAACCTACTCCTTCACCTTCCTTCAAGTCTTTGAGGAAATTTTTCCCACTCATCAACAATGTCTTGGCAATAGCCTTCTATACCTTATCTTCTTCCACTATGGATTGTATCCTATAGGTGACCCCATCTTTCTTGAAAGAATACTTATTTTCCTTCCCATGATGCACCACCTGCTATCATACTTCTAAGGCCTTCCTAAAATTTGCTGGCAAGCATCACATGACATAGGATCTTGTCTTGATACTTACCAATGGTGATGCCTACCCAAAATTTCTCATTCACTAGTATATTCTTCCCCATGTTCAACCCAATCACCCTATAAGGACACACATGTGGAATCTTTGTTAGTCCAAGTTTTTGTACTACTTCCTCTAATAGTACATTGTTAGTAGATCTTGAGTCCATGATCACTTGGACTACCTTACCTAGTATCTTGCAAGTAGTTCTAAATAGTGCCCTTCTTTGCTTGGGTTCCTCCTTTACTGATTCCTTAACCAAGACTCTCCTTAACATGAGGTTTTCACCCTTCTCTATGTCAAGGTCCACTTCACCTACCTTCTAATTACCTTACTCTTGGATGTATGTGATTTTCTTCTCTCCATAGGATGATGATGCCTTCTCTGGACATCTATAGATATGATGCCCCAACTTTCCACAGTTATAACACTTCATATTGTTGAAGTGTGAGCCACTACTACTATTCCCATATCTACCTCTTCTAACATTATTGGATCCTCATCCTCTACTAGAGCCTCCCTTTGACTAGTCTCACTGGCCTGCTCATTCCACTTGGAATCCCCATAGATTCTTTGTTCATTAGTCCTCCCACTAGAGATTCCTCTTGAGCCACTTCTAAAGTCTCTACCTCTACCTCTAGTTTTGGAACTTGAGTCCCCTTTCTTCCTCATTTTATCTTCCACTTTCCTAGCCATTTGAAAATAGCTCTACAATGTGGTGAGGCTAAACAAGATCAACTCAACTTGAATAGACCACTTAAGGCCATTTAGATACCTAGCCACCTTGATGTTTTCTACCTCCTACACCCTTAACCTTAGAGCCAACTTCTAAAACTCCTTAGTATAGGTAGCTACATCAAGATCCTTCTACTTGAGATTCTTCCTTTGCTTGTGAATCTAAATCTCATATTCTTCTAGAAAATAGGATTCTTTCATCTTTGCCACCACATCCTTCCAATTAGCTATAGTTTATTTCCTTCACTCTCTCTTTCCTCTTGCACAAACTTCCACCATGTCAATGCTTGACCTTTCAATATAGATTTTGCAGATTTCACCTTTTGGGCCTCTGTTGTCCCCTCACACTCAAAGTAGTTTTCAATACATTTGATCCATTCTAGGACTACCTTTACATCCATCTTGCCATGGAATAGTGAGACATTTTCTAGGCTCTTTCCTCCAAAATCCTTGAGGGATTTGAGGAATGGTTCTTGTTTACCAAGTGGAGGATCTATTTTAGGTATCTCATCCTCCGAACTCACCATTTCTTTACCCTTTCTAAAGTCTTCATCTTCATTAGCTTGGGTTGCATCTTCCATCCCCTTTAACTTATCTTTCATCTCCTCTATGGAATCATCAAGAAGCTTAGTCTTCTCTTCTATAAGATTCTTTTTCTCATCTACCTCCTTTGTCAACTCTTCATTGGTAACCATCCACGAAGATCCACCTGACTTAGTGGAATACAACATACCACCACAAGCCACAATCTTATGGCTCTGATACCACTTTGATGGGGAACTTCTTCACTATTAGAGTTTTCTTGCTCTTCCAAGGCTACTCCTAGCCTATTTAGGGTTACTATCCCAAACCCCAACATAGAGGACTCCTTTCCAATCCACTTTCACCAAGAAACTTGCCCAACAATTCAAGTTTTTATCCTCTACCTTTAGTTCACCGACTATGCAATATTTGGATTAGAGTGCCAAAACTTCACCAAATACACCTAAGGGATAAAATAAAGTTTGAACCACCCTTATGGGGTTCTTGACACATTTAATACCATTCTCCATCATTCTTTTGATTCTTACACACCTACAACTCCAAATTACCCTATTTAGCCTTATAGCCCTAAGAGCCCCTATTAACCCTCCTAAAAGCAAGGAATGCACTATAATTCCCAAAAAAATTTAACAAGGCCACTTGGTGTCTTCAAAAATTTGATTCCATATGATCTAAACTTGAAGATTTTTTAGGCCTTAGGCTCTTGGGATTACTCTACAATACGGCTTCAGAAAACCCTCATTTTGAGGGTTTCAAAAGCGATGTTAATGAATCATTCACAAATTGTTTCAAAATCCACTTCTAGACTCCTTCTCTAAGTTATAGATTCTTTTTATTCTCCTCCTTCATTTCCTAAGAAATATTGGCACATGTCAATCCATTGTTCCCATCAAAACTCCAATTCAAGCTTTCATTGCATCTTGCCAAGCCTATACTACTTGCATAGGGCTCGCTTGGAAAATTAATTTCTTGACTTGCATAGACCCCAAAATCATTATATAAATTATTTACAAGGGATATTTATTTATTTCCAAGAGCCATGGTTTTTTGAGCAAGGAAGTTCAAACCATATCCATTTTAGTGCTAGTAAGTCAAAACTGAACAACAAAAACACAATTTTTAACTAAGTTTATTAATCCTAAAAAATGAGTGCTCAAAACCAAAAAATGTATGAAAAGAATCAATAAATAGTCCTAAGAAATTGTTCCATCCAAAATAGTAAGTTATTCAATCCAACTTCTTCATTCAATCCTTCAAACCATGTTTTCTATCACATAATACTCTACTTCATAATGTGTTGTCTATACAATCAAGTGTCCAACCCTTGGAAAGGAGTTGAAGAAGTTTTAAATATAATACCTCTTCCATCTTGGAATTTGGTTCAAGCCATAATGAACCATGTAGTTCATCTTCAAAACTATGCAAAAAGTTGCTATGCAATTTTGCAAAAATTGCAAAGTTGTCAATGGGCAACTTTTTGACAACCTTTGCAATTTTGCAAATTGAGCCTTCAAACTTGACCAATTTGTTTCCAAACCACCTAAAATGAACTTAAAACACATAAGACCATTTTTTAGTATATCTTTCCCTCTTTTAGGCCTTTTTACACATTTTCTTGATTTGAGCAACTCTAAGCAATTTTTTCCTATTAGGACCTAACTGACAAAACTTGACCCACATTCCAGATCCTACCTATTCAAACCTTCTAAACTCAACTTGGGACTTAATTCCTATTCCTTTTTTTGTCAATGGTTGGTTAGACCTTTTAAAAATCAAAACTTCCTTAGGGTTTCACCTTTACCCTTAGGTGCTCTTGCACCAACAAAGCTATGAACTATCACCCATAGTTGTCATTAACAATATATGAGCATTCCTTAAATAGGCATTTTACACTACCAAGGAAATTTCTAGACATAAAACCATACCCTTGAGACTGAATGACTCTAAAATTACATATAAAGTGGGCCCAATACACCGTTGACACTTATTTTGGAAATTTTTGTCAGCCCATCTTCAGATAGTCATAACTTTTGAACTGTTACTCTAATTGGCTATTACAACCACTTTTCAGAACCTTTAGCTTCTAATCTACAAGTCTTGACTCACATAAGCTGTAGTTGACTCCATTTTAGAGCCCACATGGAGCCTCTAAGGTCTTCAATGGTGAGCCTAAAGTTTTTACACCAAAATTACATACCAAAAATCTATAATAAATCCATGGATAGTCATGATATGGAACTAAGCATCAACTGGTAGGTTGATATATCCAAGAGGGACATCCACCTTTGAAATTAGGACATTCCAAGCTCATATGAATGACTTACTAAGTACCAAGTCTCAAGAAGAAACAAATCTACATTAAGACAACCCTTATTCAAGAAACAAAAAGGAAATATTTTTGAGTGATGCAAGATTGCTCTTACACCTAGGATACTCCTACATCAAACACCTTGGGTAATTTGAGAAGTGACCCCATCATGTAATAGGTGTTGAGAGGAAAACCAAGGAGGTTAACCTCCTCCCTTGCCAGACATGATGAATCTTCTACTAGTCTCTATTTCCATTTGACCAGGTAATCTTCATAAAAAAAATTCCTTGTACTTTTTCCAACATAGTTTTCCAATATCTCCTTAATCTCCTTTGTAGCCAAACTAGCTACTAGAATACTCCACTCCACTTTTGCAACATCATCTCCATCACCTCCTTAATAATACTCTGTTAGATTTGAAATGTTAAATATTGATGAAATATTCAATTTAGTAGGCAACTCTACTTCATAGGAATTTCTAGAATCATGCCTCGTCACTATCTTGCACAATCCAAACTTCTTCATTGTTAGCTTATTATATGTACCCCTTGGAAAAAACTCCCTTCAAAAATGAGCCATAATGTCATCTCTAATCTAAAATTCCTTATACCTCCTTTTCATAATTTCCCTAGCTATATACTGTGTATCCATCTTAATGAAGTGCTTCCTTATCTCCTCATGGATATTCTTCAAATGTTCAAAAAATTCTTCTGCTTCAACACTACTTATTTCTTCTTTATCCAATTTCCTCAATTCATAAGCATTTCTAGGACTATTCCCATATAAAATCTAGAATGGTGATTTACCCATACTCTTATTGATAGAATTATTGTATGAAAATTTCACCCATGGTAAAATTAGATCCTAGCCCTTTGGTTTATCTCCAACCAACCATCTTAGCAAATTACCCAAACTCTAATTCACAACATATGTTTGTCCATTAGTTGGTGGATGATGTGATGAACTAAACTTCAAATTTATCGTCAATTTCTTCCACAATGTACACCATAAATACCAAAAAAACTTGGTAACTTGATCTGAAACTATACTCTTTGACAAAACATGTAGTCTCACTACTTCTCTTAAAAAATAACCCTACCAAATGCAAAACATCAGTAGACTTCTTGTAGGGAATGAAACGTGTCATCTTTGAAAATCTGTCAACCACCATAAATATGGAATCATTCCCATGTTGCTTCATTGGTAAACCATGCTAATATCCTCCCATAACTTCTCTAGTACATGTAACAACTGATATGACCTAGTATTCTTCTTCATTCCTTTTTCCACCTAACATACTTTGAAACTCTACACAAACTTCTTCACATCCTTCTATAACTATGGCCAATAATAATTCTCTTCATCTAAAGCAATGGTCTTATCTCTACCAAAGTGTCCATCCAACCCTCCACTATGCTTCTCCTTGATTAGATTCTCTCTCATAGAACCTCTGGGAATGCACAATTAGTATCCTTTAAATAACATACCATCTTGAATTATAAAATCCAACCACTTTTTCCTATCAAGTGTAACAAGTTTTATACAATCCTTCTAAGCTTCACCAAAATCATGATCCTCTGAATACAAATTCTTGAATTCCATGAACCCAACCACCTTAGTCTGCATCTCGGTCAACAAATATTGTCTTCTACTAAGAGCATTTGCAACTTTGTTAGACTTCCCACTCCTATGTTTCAAAATAAATTTATAACTCTTTAAAAATTCAACCCACTTCAAATTCCTTTGGTTTAATTTTTCTTGACTTTTCAAATACTACAAAGACTTATGATCAGTATACAAAACAAACTCCTTAGGAAGAAGATAGTGTCTCCACTTCTTCAATGCATGAACTATATCATAAAATTCTTGATCTAGAAAGAATATTTTCTTTTGGCATCATTCAACTTATCACTAAAATAAATAATAGGTCTTTCTTCTTGGACCAAAATAACTCATATTATAGTACCACTAACATCATAGTCTACTTGAAACACCTTGTTAAAATATGGAAGTGCTAAAATGGGTTTCTTTGTAACTTTATGTTTTGACAGATTAAAAATCTTATCTGCTCCTATAGTCCACTTGAATTCTTTCCTATCCCCTCTCATTGTTCCAATCAAAGGCCCACAAATACTACTAAAACCTCTTATAAACTTTCTATAAAAACTAGCTAGTCCATGGAAAAATCTTACCTCTATTGCACTCCTTGGAGTATGTAATTCAAGTATAGCCTTCACTTTCTTAGGGTCCATTTTTAGACCTTCTATTGAAACTACAAATCAAAATTATAGCAATTCCTTCTTCATAAAACTACATTTCTTCAAATTTATCTGCAAATTTTCTTCCCTAACTTATCAAACATCTTACAAATGTGCATCCAATTCTCCTCCAATGTCTTACTAAATATCAATATATCATCTCGGTAAACAATGAAAAACTTACCCATAAACTCCTTTAATGCCTCATTCATGAGCCTCATGTAAGTGCTTAGTTCATTGGTTAGCCCAAAAGGCATGACTAATCACTCATACAACCCTTCCCTTGTTTTGAAGTTAGTTTTCCACTCATCTCCTTCTCTGATATAAATCTAATGGTACCCACTCTTCAAATCTATTTTGTGAAACACATAGCTCCATGCAAAATATTCTATAATATCATCCATCCTTAGCAATTGAAATATGTACTTGATTGTGATCCTATTGATAGCTTGAGAATTTGACCACATCTTTCATTCTCCATTCTTCATTGGTGTTAATACTATTGGTACACCACATGAGCTCAAACTCTCTCAAATCAACCCCCTTTTGTAACAACTCATGCACTTATCTATTTAACTCTTCACTTTCTACTCGTATCATTCTATGCACTGCCTAGTTTGGAAAAATGGCTCCTAGGACCAAGTCCATGTGGTGACTAATCATTCTCACTAGGGGTAATCCATTAGGTATTTTATCTAACACAATATTAGGAAACTCTCCCAATAAATCTAAAACTTCTACATGTACCTCCTCTAATTCTTCTTTACCATCTTTTGGATTAACAAAAAACATAGATGCTCATACTTCATACCTTGGAGAAACTCCTTTCCATCAATGAAACATATTGGCAACACTACAAACCTTTTACTTCTTTCTACTTCAATGACTTCAACTTATGTTTCACTCCATCCTTTATCAGATCATAGGTATTTGTGTGTCCATCATGTAAAACATGCCTATCAAACTACCATGACCTACTCAACAATGTATGGCATATGTCCATAGGTATGATATCACAAAGCACCTCATCCTGGTAGCTTCCAATCTTGAACTTCATGAGGCACAACTTATTAACCATGACCTTGTGGTCATCTTGCACCTATGGAATACTGTATGGATGCAAGTGTTTTTTCCTCTTGTGATTTAACTTTGTGGCCATATTTTTTATACTAGATTGTTAGTTATTCCTCTAGCAATGATCACATTACGATACTTATCTTCACATTCCCTTGGCCAGGCTCATTCTCACCACTTAGCAAGACTCTCCTATTAACTAGGACCTCTCCTCTTTCAAAATCTTTAGAATGGGATGATTTGGCATCTTCATCAACATGTGTAACTTTGGCTTGGTCTTCTATTCTTTGATCTATCCTTCTTTGGTGTTGGGAACATTCAAATTCCCTATGCCCTTCTTCTCCATAGTGAAAACATTTTCCACGAGAACCTCATCTTGTAGATCCTTGCCCTCTTCCTCTTCCTCTTCCTCTTTGATCTATATTGTTTTGATCATGGAAATGATTGGAATTTTTTTCCCTCAGGTTCTAACTACTACTTCTTGCCTTATCCTTTCTCTTTTGATCATCATTTTATCCTGCATAAGACCATCCACCAGATTTTCCACCATGACCTCTTCCACTATTCTTGTTATCAAACTTTTTGCTCAACTTCTCTTAAACTCTTAGGGAAAACTAAAACACCTCCTTAATATTGGTCATTCAAAATAGACTCATCTCATCCTTAATGTTGAGCCTTAACCCATTAAGTTAACATATGAATTTCTCCTTATCATCTTTCGCATGACTGGTTCTAATGAGAACTCAGTATAACTCTTCAGTATACTCTTGAATAGATCTTCCCACTTGTTTTAACCCTTGCATTTTCTTTAGTAAATGAAGCTCATAATCGATAGGGATGAATTTTTGCTTCAATTTAGCTATCATCTAGTCTTGTTTGGTGATTTTTTCCTTTCCTCATCTATTTCTTTTTAATTGAATCTCCTACTGCCAGATTTTCACATGTCCCTTTAGTTTCACCTTCACAAACTTGACCCTATCAATATCTTCAATATTTTCATACTCAATGTATTCCTCCAATTCATTTAGCCAATTGATCAAGTCATATGGGTTAAGATTTCCCAAAAATGTGGGAGCCTCAAACTTAGGTCTTTTTCCAATCTTGGGGATGGCCTTGAAAAATATTTCTTCTTCTGGGTTCAAAGCCACCTCTATGTAAGCATTTTCTTCTTCTTTGCCTTCATCCTTGCTTTCATCTCTTATGAAAAGATTTATTCCTCTGTGTAAGTTTTCATCCAATGCTTGCATTTGTCTTTGGAGAGCTCTAAAACCCTCAAGTGTAACACCAACAACTCTTCCACCACACCCTCTTTATGGAGGCATTTTTTGTGTTCCTATTGAAACCTTAGTGTAAGTTGCCTCATAGTTGGTGATTTTTCTACACACTTAGCCCAAACCATGTTCTTGGAGAAATTGCCTCATAGTAAACAATTTGTTTACACACTCAAGAACTCCTACTCTGATATGAATCGATGAAGGGTGCTCCCCTTAATGCTAAAAACATATAATAGAAACAAAAATTGACGAGAAAAAAAAATGGTCTTTTTATTATTGTTGAAAATGTGAAATTATAAAATTTTCAAACACAATATACAAATCCACATGGGTGCTTTCCTTATAATAATTGCAACACAAAGTTGTGAACTACCACCTAGAGTTGTCTCATCTAATGTATGGACATTCCTTAAATGTGGATTTTTACACCACCTGGGAAGTTTCTAGACCTCAAATCCTACCCTTGAGACCAACTAACTCTAAAATTACATATTGAGTTAGCCCAATACACCTTTGACACTTATTTTGGAATTTTTGATTGACTAATCTTCAAAAGGCCATAACTTTTAAACCATTTCTTTGATTGGCTATTATAACCATTTTTTCGAATCCTCAGCTTCTGATTCTATAGGGCCCAATTGGTGCAAGCTCTAGTTGACCCCATTTCAAAGTCCATCTAGGGCCTCTAAGGTCTTTAATGGTGATCATATAGTTTTTATACCAAAATTCTATACTAAATCTTCAATAAATTCATGAATACTCATGATAGGGCACTGAACCTCAATTGGTAGGCTGATATATCCAAGATGAACATCCACCTCTAAAATTGGGACTCTCCAAGCTTGTATTAATGAATTAATAAGGAGAAAGTCTTCAAAAACAATGACTCTACATTGAGACAATCCTTATTCAAGAAACAAAAGGAAATTTTTTTGAGTGATGCAAGATTGCTCTTACACCCAAGATGCTCTTGCATCACAACCACCATATAGGATGAGCTACTTAGTGAAGAAGTAAACAACTTTAGTTTGTGTTAAGGTAGATATAGTTCTTGAGTACACAAAAGTGTCACCAAGAAATCTAATCTCTATCAAGTAGTTTAGAGGGAAACACACAAGTTGTGTTATCCAAAAGGAAGAAATGTTGTATTTTGAGTGTTGCACAAATTGAGAAAAGACGAGATAAATAGTTTATGCCAATTAAAGTTCATGCTCAAGGGCAACATGAACAACAAGAATAGTCGAGTGTCAAAAGCTATGTGTGTTGAGTTACACAAATTTTTCATATGAGCATAGAATGGCACAAAACTATATGTAAACCATTTTGGCTGAGCTAGAAACATGTTTCTAAGCTCAAGAAGAGAATAAAGGAGGTAATTACACCTATAATTACACATCATTAATCCCAATGTTGTATGATCAACCAATTAGAAAATATGAAGAACTAAGTGGGAAAAAGGACAAATCTAGATTATTGATCAAGATCTAGAAGTTTCTTTAGATGTCTATAAAGCAAGAGTTTAAGAAAAAATTTCATGTTGCTGAAGTTGTCAGCAAGATGATTGTGAAGTCAAAGGTGAATCAAAGGTTGAAGGGCTAAGGTGACCAAGTAGTTTAGAGAGGATATATTGCATATCAATCATAGAAAGGTGATTACAATTTGGATAAAGAAGATCTCTTATCAACATACCAGTGCAAACTAAAGGATCAAGGTAATGTTTCATTCTAAAAAGTGTATCAGGGTAAATATCTTAATAGAGTGGTCCAAATAGGCTTATTGTAAATATCCTAAGAGAGTGCTCACTTAATTGTGATGTATAAATCCTTTAATCAAGGTAGACTTAATAGTCTTATTATCTATAAACAAAGCAGACCCCTCATAAGGTAGATAATTAGAAATAAAAAATGTAGCCCTAATATGAACATTATTGTTGTAGTAGTGAAGCTTTTGTGGGTGTCATGCCTGCCATAGTTTTACCTTCTCATTGGAGTGTTAGAAATAGATAATACTGGAGGGGGAGGGTGGCATGAATCAGTATTCTACAAAGTTTTCCCCACAACTAAATATTGTTAATTACTTTATAGATTGCATATGAAAGTAAACCAACAATGTTGAACAATAACTAAAACCATACATTAAGATAACTCATAATGACATTATTTGTAATCTAGGGAAACCTTGGCCAAGGGAAAACTCTAGTGGGGACTATACCCACAAGATGATCCACTAAACAAAAGAATTTTGTTAAGGATATCGACCTTGTTTGGAGTCTATGAAGTACATATAGTATCTTGAGTCCTTGTTAGAGGACTAGGCCCTATTAAAAGCCTCAACCCTATTAGGATTTTTTTCAACCTTGTTAGGAGTTGGTAGATCAAATACAATGTATGCCAAAAGATCCCACTGCCCTAACATGCAATGTACAATTAAGTTCTTCACAAGAATAGGTATACATACAATACTATCTTACACTTTCTCTTATCATACATAATATTTTGCATCACATAAGGCTCACATATCTTTCTAGATTTCTTCACAATAGTTCACATCTCATATCCATCACACATTATTTGTGTGGGGATATGATCTTTACTTATATCTTGTAAATTAATAAATCTCTACCCAGTTAGCCTTAATGCTTTCACACACTTGACCAAATATAAAAATGACTTGGGGTAAACATCTAGGATGTTGGAAAATCATGACTTAGTAATTATTTTATCACCAAAATAATTCCTTAAGTCGTACAATCCAATCCTTTGATATGCTCTATTTTGTTATGTTAAATATCTGAACTAGTATTTTGACTATAACTTTCATTGTATCATCCATATAGGTCTACACATTGGCATACATCATCATGATATGGTCAACTATTGATTCTCAACTATTCATGAGTTAGCTCAAAGTATGGTGTTTATACATACTAAAACTATTACTATACTATTGCAAACTATCTAATGTTTAGAAAATTATCTAACTCTGATAACTATTTATCTCAGATTGGTTTTGATAATTGAATGTCAACACACTTAAGAAATTTACTAAGTTTATGTTGAACTAGTAATAAATGCTAAGTATAATATGAAAATATATAGACTATGTCAAGTTGTAATGAGTTCTGAGTAACTCATGTGCCAAGTCACTCAAGTATCAAGTAGATAGACCATGTCAAGTGATTCAAGTGTCCGAGCAAGATGGTTGATGTCAATTAGTTCAGGTGTCGAGCATTAGTAACATCAAGTACTAAGTAATATAGATTGGACATAGTTATTTGTGATGGAAAAAACAACTATGTAAACCATTTTTATGCCAACTTATGGATAGATCTCGAAGCTTTTAAAGATAAGGACAAATCTATTTGAATTCCTTATGTAATCACATGTAGCCAATCAAAAAATAGGAAGAGTTAAGCTGCAAAATGGATGAATCTCAATCATAGATTCATACCTAACCCTAGGCCACCAAAGTATTTATAAGGAAGATGATGCCCCAACATTTTATATGATCAAGAGAGCAGTGATATTAAGGGGTGAATGACTGAATTGTTCAAAAAGTATTCAAGGTGACTTAGTAGTGTAAAAGAATTGTAGAATCAATTTATAGAAAAGAGGATTGAGGACACAACATTGTTATATCAGGTTAGAGAGGATAAAAAAGGACAACATTGTGATCTGAAATCAGCAAGATAGAGTTGTAAGTTGTATCAGATCAAAGGTCTACTATTACTTTCTAACAATTGTATTAGTTAGGGTTAAATCCTTTGGACTAAGGTTGATTTAACATTCATCATCAAATCTTTTAACAGGGTGACATTCCAAGTGAATGTTCTAAAGTCCTTTAAATAGGCACACTTCTAAAAGGGTGTTAAAATCCTCTAACAAGGTAGGACTTGTCCTTGTAAGCCTTTAACAAGGTAGGCCTTTCACAAGGCAGATCATGTTTCATGGTCAACATATTGTAATCGTAATTGGCTACACTTTATTGCTGCAGGAGTAAAGATTTATGAGAGTCATCCCCACCCCAATTTTACCTTCTCATTTGGAGGGTTTTTGGGTAATTATATCAAGTTTCAAGTGTGTATGTGTGCCTATATGTTTTAGATGCATTTGCTTTATATTTTATTTTAGTTTATATGTGCATCTAATGAATGGTGAAATTTTTAATTGCTAAAGTTTGAACTTTCAATTCATGCCGCCCGACCCCCCTCCCTAGAAGTATATGTTTCCCACTTGTAATTCTAATTATTGGTATTAGAGCTAAGTTCTCATAAGGAGAAGCTTTATAGCTTAGAGAAAAGATCTTAAAATGGAAGTCTACAAGCTAGGAAAGCTTATTAAGAACCAAGGAATTGATATCCAGCTCATTCTTTATTCACTTGATGAGGCCAGAGAGGAGTTAAGGAAATCCTTAAAGAGAAGGAAAGAGATAGCCATTGTAGATAATAACACACAATACAAAGAGATTGACACCACCAAGCTATTTGTAAATAGAGACTCAAATGAATTTGATGCAACAATTGCAGATCTGATGGAAAAGAATAGAGTACAAGATGAGGAGATTAGAAATCTCAAGATAGAACAAGAATCTCAAGCCATGATGCTATGTGAAGTAATCAAATAGAAGAAGAGATCTATAGAAGGCAAGATCATGATTGAAGAAGACAAGAGAACTCTAACAAAAAAATTGGAAGAGAAGTCAATTGAGCTTACTAGAATCTCCAACATGCAATTGGATACCCTAATCTAGATGATGAACATGCACCATGAGTTGAATGTCAAAGACATTGAGATAACTACATTGAAGTTGTAGAATGAACAACTGCAAAATGACCTAAGAAGAGAAAGAGATATTTCTAAAAGTTTTAGCAAGCCAAATGAAGCCATCAAGTACTTTGAGCAATTATTGAAATCACCTAGATCCAATAATGATACATCAAGACTGGGCTATACAAGCACTAGAGAAGGAGAATCATCCAAAACTGCTAAAGAGAGGAATGACAAAGGTAGGAACTCCAAACCCACTTGTCATTGTTGTGGTAAGAAAGGACATACCGCTAATGTGTGTAGGAGCAAGAATGCAAATCAACATGATAAACCTAAAAACATGGGTCATTGTAATAAGTGCAAAAAGCAAGGTCATTAGGCACATGAATGTAGAACCAAAACCATGCATGCACTAAGATTTTTAGTTCACTCCTACAATTGTTAGAAATGTGGACATTGGAGCCTTTGAATGTAGATCCAAATCCATGTGGTCACCAAACAAGTCAAAAAAAGCAAGAAGTCATGGACACTTCTATAACTGGGATTACAACACAAGATAAAGCTGTCATTATTGTCAAGAATATGGACACATCCCTAAGAATTGCATTAGAAGACACTTTAGTGGTAACTACAATAGATGATTAAGTCAAACTATATGCTTTAGTTGTTTGAAGACTGGCCATATCAACAAGCACTGTCTAGCAAGGTCAAAGGCACCTAATTGTGAATTCAACAAAGGAAAAGGAAAGGAATATGTTGAACACATCAGAGGAGAAATAAATAAGACATGGAAAAAGAGAGATGGATGTAGTACATAAAATGGAGGGATCACTTCACCTAATAGGTCAAGTGGTCACACCTCATCAAACTAAGAAAAATAGAAGTATGTGGGACTGATACTAAAAGTATTATATCTTATATCAATTCCAAAAGAAAATAGCACTAAAAAGTATAAAATTAGCATGAATCACGATGCAAGATGATGAGGAAAGTTCAAGGTTAAATCTACAAATTTTCATGTTACTGCCGAGTATAGAAAGTCTTCTATAGATGCCAAGAAAAATACTAGTGAGTGTTGAACTGCTAGTCAAAGTCAGTTAGAGTTGAGTCCTTAGTAGCTTTCGAGTAAGGGAAATCTCTATAGATGTTGAGTGGAATAGAAATCATGTTGATGTTGAGTTTATAGTTGTATAAGCATTATGCATCAAATGTGAATTTTTGAAGGGTGTAAGTTCAATTTTCACCCTTTTTTTTGTCATAAAAAATTCAAGAGAGAAGAAGAAGAGGATGAAGAGGATGAAATGGAAGAATAGGAACAAGCTCAATAACCTCTTACTTTAACACAAGGCATGGGTGAGGACATTGAAGAAGAAGAAGATGTCGAGGAAGAGAAAACCAAAGAAGCACCAGTACATGCTGAGTCAAAGAAAAGAAAGACTAAGGCACAACTTGTGGCAAAAACAAAGGCAAAGAAGACTACTAAGCCTAGCCCAACAAAGCCAATAGCACCAACAACAAGGGAAAACAAAAGGGAAACTATAAAAAAGGCCAAAGAGAAGACAAAGGCTACTAAATAAAAAGGCCTAGTGCAGAAGAAATAAAGAAGAAAATACATTGCACAACTAGATACTGATGATGAGAGAATAGAATTTGAGGATACAGTCCAGTTTAGAGTGGTAAGTCACACACCAAAATTTGATCTTGAAAAATCTATGAGAATGTTAGAAATAATTCAAATTTGATAAGTTTGAAAAATATTGATTTTGGAAAACTTAGTAGAGAAGAACAAAATTTGATTGAAGAATCAATATATGAAATAATGTCTAAATTTAAGAACACTCCACTTGAATTACATAATAATATACCAAAGGATTTGTATACTATTGTTGAAAATAAGTGGCATTACTCTTCAAACCTAGAGAAACAAATAACAGAATCCACACTCATCCAGGTAATGCCAAAGCTAAAAAAAGGGAAGATTGTCAAATCAAATAAGAAATATGGTGGACAGTTTGCACCTAAATATAGGGCATTCAACATTCTTCAAAATAACATTGAAGATGTTGTGAAGAAATCCATTCAAATGTGGAAGTTAATCTATGGATTAACAACTATCAAAGAAGGAGACGAATATCCATTTGAAAGAAGAAACAATGAAGAAGAAGATGAGGACAAGGAGGAACAAACAAAAAAGGATAATACTGTTGTGGAGGAGACACAAGAAAAAATTGATGACATGGCTAAAGTTGAAGAGTAGTAGGAAGAACAGAGTGTGCAAGACACACAAATGCCAAGTATGAGCCCTCCACATGACACAAGTATGCCTGCATATACTATAATTGTTAAGGATGTTCCTAATAGTTCAGCTTAGAACATCAATCATTTGACTACAGAAGACTTGAACAATATTCTTAACCAATCTACATTACAAGCCAGACTATGTGAAAATCTAGTATTGGTCGACATTGATGAACTTCAGAAGGTAGTAGCTAACATTATAAGGGATAAGGTGAATACAAAAGAATGACCTTCTGTCATCCCTTCAGCTACCAATGCTCAAACTTTAATACAAACATTAGAAGACACATCTACAAAGATTGATACAACTGTTAGAATCGATATAGTTGAACACATACAAATTGCAACAAAAGATAAAGAAATAACTAATGATAAACTTGATGCACTAACACAAGGTGCAAGCCAGATTATGGTGATTGATTAATGCAAATCTGAAGAAAGTAAGGACATACCAAAGGAGAAGGAACAAGAGGTCATTCAAGCATTGGTAACTCTACCAACATATGGAACTCTAACAAAATTCCTTTAGAAGTTGAGCACTGAATCTATACCACTAAAGATCTCAGCACCAAACTCAAGTTCTTCCAAGGTTGCCAAGGTAATTCACTATGGAGATGTAACTCTAGATGAAGAAATACTGATACCTAAATATGATTATGCAACCATAACATTAGAATAGATAGGTATAATGCAACAAGCCTTAGAGAAGAATAAAAATTATGAAATACTCAGGAAGGAGTATAGTCAGAGGCAAGCATTACAAGAAATTAAAGACATCTTCTTAGATTCATTCAGCTTGCCAACACTTGAAGAATCAAAGCCAATATTGGAACAGTTATTAGAAATTATGGAACAAGTGAACAATAAAGACCAAGAAACTAATGCCAAACTTATGGAATGGTCAGAAAGAAAATTTCAAGGGAAATTAAATGAGAAGATATCTGGTGATATAGCATTGATGCAAATTGAATTGGCAACAAGGATTGAGAAAATGAAGAAGGTACTTGAGAACATATTCTGATTGTACACCAAATCGTGTGATCTGACACTCTTCACTCAAGAAATAAGCCATAGAATTTTGAGTCTAGAGAGAAATTTAAAAGTCTCAGGTATGCAACTACCTCATAACCTAGCTTAGAATGAGAAGCATTTTCACTCATTGCTTCAGTCACAAAGTCAACTAACGTTGTTAATAGTAGAAGAGGCTAATATAAGAGCCAAGTTGACTAATATCCAAGCCTCCCTTACCCGCCACATGGAGATACTCCATAAAGAACTAGGATTTGTAGAAACTCTGATGAAGAAATATTCTAATCTTTCTACATTTCCACCTTGCAGCAAGGCTAGCAATTCAAATAAAGTAATTGGATGTTGCATGTGACAATTGGGATGCTGCTCTAAAAATAATAATGGAGGTCCACAAAAACTTTTTGGACAAATAAAAAATCAGTATGTAAACCCTTTGACATAAGTGTCAAAAAGGGGGAGAAATAAGCAAGGGGGAGATAAGTAGGTGAAAGAAAAAGGGGGAGAAAAACCAAAGTGGGAGCAAACAAAGCAAACAAAGAAAGAATAGAAATAGAGCATATCAGATAAAGAGTATCAGCACATTTGAAGTCAAAGAGTATCGACAAGAGACAAATCTACTCATAATGGAGAACAGATACAAAATAAGCACATTAACTTAGGGGGAGTTACAAATTTTTTAGGTATATAGTCTATTATAGAATTTTGAAAAGTTTGAAATTTTGTATATAAGACGAGTTGCGAATATGTTATGCTTGAGAAGATTGGATAATTATGTATAGTTAAGTGTTTTTGACATTCATGTTAAAGGGGGAGATTGTTGATCTCATATTGGTTTTGACAACTGAGTGTCAACACACTTAAGACATTTACTAAGTTCATCCTGAACTAGTAATGCATACCGAGTATAATATGTAATTATATAGAATATGTCGAGTTGTAATGAGTGCCAAGCCACTCATGTGTTGAGTCACTCAAGTGTCAAGTAGATAGACCATGCCGAGTGATTCAAGGGCCAAGAAAGATAGCTGATGTCAAGTAGTTCAGGTGTTGAGCACTTAAAAAAATTATAGTATGTGTCGAGCATCAGTACCTTCAAATGATGAGTAACACAGATTGAACATAGTTGTTTGTGATGGAACAAACAACTATGTAAACTAATTTTATGCTAACTTATGGGTAGATCTCAAAGATTTTAAAGATAAGGGTGAATCTACTTGAATTCTCTATGCAATCACATGTAGCCAATCAAAAAATAGGAAGAGTTAAGTGGAAAAATGGATGAATCTCAGTCGTAGATTCATAGCTAACCCTAAGCCACCAAAGTCTTTATATTGAAGATGATGCCCCAACATTTTATACGATCAAGAGAGCAGTGATATTAAGGGGTGAATGAATGAATTGTTCAAAAATTATTCAAGGTGACTTAGTAGTATAAAATAATTGCAAAATTAGTTAATAGAATAGAGGATCGATGACACAACATTTTTGTATCAGGTCAAAAAGTATCAAGAAGGATAGCATTGTGATCTGAAATTAGTAGGATAGAGTTATAAGTTGTATCAGATTAAAGCTCTACTATTAATTTCTTACAACTATATTAGTTAGGTTAAAATTATTTGGACTAAGGTTGATTTGATAGTCATCATCAAATCCTTTAACAGGGTGACATTCCAAGTGAATTTTCTAAAGTCCTTTAAATAGGCACACTTCTAACAGGGTGTTAAAATCCTCTAACAAGGTAGGACTTAATAGTCCTTGTAAGCCTTTAACAAGGTAGACCTTTAATAGGGTAGACCATGTATCATGGTCAACATATTGTAGCCCTAGTTGGATACACTTTATTGCTATAGGAGTAAAGATTTGTGGGTGTCATCCCCACCCCAGTTTTGCCTTCTCATTTCGAGGGTTTCTGGGTAATCATATCAGGTGTCAAGTGTGTATGTATATGAGATTGTTGATCTCATATTTTAGTTTATATATGCATCTAATGAATGGTGAAAGTTTTAATTACTAAAGTTTGAACTTTTGATTCACACACCCCCCCCCCCCCCCCCTCAGAAGTATATGTTTCCCACTTATAATTCCAACAATAACATCATGATATATCAAAAACATATGTTTCCATAAATGAAAATACTCATACATCTATCTAGCCATATTGCCAACAATCTCCCTCTTTGGAATTTATGGAAACATTAGGAAAAATTGGCTAAGTCCCAAAATTATATCATACAAAACAAAAGTAAATGCAAAAGAATAGCCTTCAAAACATAAAAATTTATTCATATCTTGATGGATCATTACCCCTATCACTCCTTTACAATGATATATAGCTAAGCTCCCTCTTACATATACATTTACAAAAATAAATCATGTACATATACAATTTTACTTACATATTTCTCCCCCTTTGACATCAATGACAAAGGTGTAAAAAAATTGTACCCACAAAATTGTTTTTCCTTCTGCTAATCAACTAGACATTCTAGTTAAACAAACTAGAAAGTCATGTTTCAGCTTGTCAAAGTCCTTCTTCCAGTTTTCTTTTACTATATTAGATATACTGATGAGTTTGCAAAGTGCATAGGATGCAACTTCTACTACGCTCAAGTCAGTATAGGAAAATTTTTCATAGGATTCCTTAGCTATAAGGAATTCCTCCAATTGCCTCTACAAAATGACAACTTTAGGTGATAAGAATTCTTTGAGGACACAAAATCTCCTTAATACCTTCTCCTTGTCAAATTCAATGCTTTTGATAGCATTGAGGATCTTCTCCATTTCTACTCCAAAGTCTTCAATGCTTTCCTATGGTTGCTACAATTTGGTAGTGAGTGTTTGAAGCTCACTCATGTGGCCTTTTATCTAATATTCAAAATTTTCTAGGTAATTATATGACATTATGCACTACACATATAGCTTCTTACCTTTATCTAAGCTCTTCCTCAATTCTTTAATGCACACATCTAACATTTTCAAATCATTCATGACATTTGTGCATATTGTATCAAAAAATGATGCATCATGCTTCACTTGTGCTTGTAATAAAGCAATTTCAAACAAGATTGTGAATTCTTCATCAAAATATTTCACTAACTCTTTTTCCTTTGTCTGTAAGTCCAAACTTGTGACAGTTGTGTGGACTATCTTTTGCATTGTCTCCAAGAATTTTGTCATCATCTTTTCCAAAGACTTCACTAATTTGTTCTTTTCAAGAAATTCCTTTAAATATATCGTTATTCCTTTCTAATCATCATCATCATCATCATATACTATTTTTCTATTGGAGTTACTGCTGGCATTAGTGTAATTGCTTTCATTTCTATACTCTTCTTTTCTTCCTTTTTTCTTCTTTTCTCCTTCTCTTCTTCTCTCTTACTTTCTTCCTTAGCTTTCCTTCTCTCTTACTCTAATCTTTCTTTCTCCTTCTCTGCTTCATTTATTTTCTCCTTGTCTTTTCTTCTTTCTTTCTTCTTTTCTTCTCTCTTTCTCTCTTCTTCCTTTATCTCTTCCTCTTTCTTTTTCTTCCTATCCTCTTCAATCCTCTTCTCATTTTCAATTATTTTTTCTTCTTGCTCTTTTCTTCTTTCATCTACTTCCTTCTTTTCTTGTTTCTTCCTCTCTTCTTCCTCTATCCTTTTATTTTGTACATTAATCTTCTTTTCTTCATCATCTACTTCATCAAAACTTGAGTAGGCAGTGATATTGCCAAAAATGTTGGTCCCATATTCTACAAAAGGATTTTCCTTGGCATCTATAGTTATGTTTGTACTATCCACTTGCATGGATTTAGTGCCAATAACTATATGAGGAGGTGAATATGATTGGTGTACCTCTTCAACTTCTTCTTCACCATCAATAAGAATATTGGCCTCCACATACACTAGACTAGTTGTTTTTGACTGCACACACTACTTGGTGATCTCAACATATAATCATAAATATTACTATGGATTCTTTTGTTTCCTTATTAACCTCTTCATAGTTGCCTCCGATAAGAAGAATTGTTCTTCTTTTTTTCCTCAAAAAAGGTTTAATACCTTTCAACATTCTATCCATATCTTCCTTTCTGCTAACTTCATACAATTTAATAATCATGTTTTCTCTCAACTTTGTATCTTCCTCTATTACTCTTTTCTTCCTATTTAGTAACATGTTGTATAGATCTTTCGGAATCTTGTTTTGAATTCTATCAAACCTTTTATTTCTCAATATCATATTTCTCACTATGGCATTCTCTATTTGTCTCATATCCATATTATTATACGAACTATAATATTTATTCAACTGAACAAAATTGTCATTGCTTATTATTTGCATGTTTAGTTCTTTACCTTTGGTTTCCAAGATTTCTTGCTAATTGGCATCCTTCCTTCTCCAATTTCTTGTTCAAATAAATTTTCTTCATATTCTTCATCCAGTTCATTGATTTGTAGTGTCTTTCTCCTCTTTTCAAGTCCACTAGAGGTTTTCTTGACCCTGTTATTTGAAGGTGATGTAGGTTCTTGTTTAAATTTCACCAATCTTTCTAATTTTCTATATGCAACGGATACTTCATATTTATACTTCCTCTTTGGTTGTTCACATTGTGCTCTTAATAGTTGGAGCTGCACAACTACTGCATAAGGTGCATTAGGAATTGTTGAATTAGACTTTGCTATTGTCAGACTACAATAGGTGTAGCTGCTAATATTTTAGTTTGCCCATTGGTTTTCACCTCTGAAGCTATACCTTTGATCTCATTAAATTCCTCTCTTGTCATACCAAATTATTTAAGAATGGATTTGATTTTCTTCTCCACATTCTTCTTAATCTCTTTGCTGTGAAGTTTAGAATGAACCTCTCTCATCTTTTCCTCATAGGCACCCCATCTAAGGTATTTGGTGTCCTTTCTCTAATTGCAATATGATCCGTGTGTATCCTTCAATGATTTATTCACTCATTTCATATCCCATGGGTTCAATAAACTTCATCTTAGGCTCAAGTACCTCCATACATGTAGTATCAGTTACTAAGAAACATATCTCATCCTTATATTTCTCCACCATAGAAGTGTTTATCTCATTTTGATTTTGACAAGGTAGTGATAAAACACTTAAGTCATTCTCTATCAGTGTTATAGTATAAGCCAAGCAATCCGTATGAGTCTAGTGATCAAAGCATGTTGAGCATCAATTTCTAGACAATACATGTCGAACAATATACTTAGTTAGTGTTGAGCACTAGTATGTTCTAAGTAGATAGTATGTGTCGAGTCACTCAATGTGAGGCTTCACCCGACCCATCATACCATAGATACTAAATTTTTATTTTGTTACTTAGGACTAGATGTAACACCCCACCAAGGGACCCAAAAGAATTAACCTAAATTTTACTAAGTTTTCCAAACAAATTTTTTTATTAAACATGAAAGATAAACCATTCATATCAAACACATAGCAGTGGAAGTAATAACATACAATCAACTATAAGCATACATAATAGGTTACATTCCTTAAGGATCCCAAGACGTTGAGTCACATTTAATTTAGTTAAAACTAAGACTAACAACTACCACATCCACATGAAAGAATAATTAGATAGTCCAATGCCCATAATATACATTTGTTCTAAATGCCTTTTGGCAATTAAATTTGGAATGCTCTATCATCCATTGTACATGTCACAGGGTATGAAAAGCTTAAAATAATATACATGTGTGAAAAAAAAGTAAATCATCCTATCCTAAGTCCATGATGCAAGTGCAATAAAGTAAATGAAACCATATTCCATACATGATACATCCATCATCATAAAATATATAACATCCATTGTAAACGATAACCATAAATCATAACACATAATTATCTAAGTGCATGGTTCCTCCCAACTGTCAATAGCATCATTAGAGCATCATGGGCCTTAGCCATCCCTCTGCATGTAACATCCCAAGCCATCGAAGAGATCATCGATACTATAGTAATAGGGATGTCACCCCTAAGACATACTATAACTTATCCAGAAAGAAATCTAATATGCTACAACATATACATAAGAAATCTAATCATGCAAAATAAAGCATAAGATGATTATGTAAGTAAATAACATCATTTATCACATGCTAATCATCAATATAGAGAAATGTACTAGTAAATAACATCCATCATTAAATCCAAGAATAGAATGAAGATAAATGCCAACAATGAATGCTCCAGCCATGGTGACTACGGATGGATCTCCAAATGGTAAGAGTGAAAAAGTAGTACCACTCGACCACATGGAACCTAAATGGACCACTCCCACCTCACTGAAGAGATAATCTCAAGTCCCAAACAAGATATCAAATCACATAACAAAAGTACTCTCTAAGTCCAGGAATCCTAGAAGCACACTAACTCAATGTTCCAACATAAAGGATCGACACCTATACCCAGAGGCACAACAATGACACATAGGAAACCTACTATGTAAGCAGGAAAGTGTCATCGCATGAATCATGCTAGAGTTACCCTAGTAATCCCTCAATAGACCTTGAACCCCTAGTGATCCCTATGTGGCCACTAGTATCCTCTCGTACTGATGAAGCATACTACGGAATGCAAGGTAGCAACCAAGTGTTCTCTCTACTCCCATCCTAGTCTGTACTAGCACTAGAGGCATGGGCGAGAACATACAATTATCTTGTTAGGTTCATTTTAATCCCCATTTAGTGTAAATGTTTTCACTTATTAAATAACTTACAATGAGTTACCTTGATAGCCACTTAGGGCCCCGACCCCCATTGCAAGTCACTTCCCAACACTACAAGTAGATAACCTACCCTAGGCTTAATAAAAGCACAAATCCATAATCACATAAAATTACCTCAGTCCTAAACAAGCAACTAGAAAGCATCAAAAGATAATCAAAATAATCACATCAGTTCTCCACGAGAAATTGAAAAGCATCCAATGATAATCATAATATCCATCGGTTCTCAATGAGAAACTAGAAAGGCATATCAAGCAAATAATATTGATTGAAGACTCCAAAATGGTTGAGTCAAAACATGTCACAACATGACATCATCAAGATCAAAACAAACACTTCAGTCCCATCAAGGTGACTGGAAAGTAACCCAAGTATAACTGATCGATGACTCAAAAATGGTTAAGTCAAGTATCTCAAATACATACACCTCAGCTTCACACACGAAGACTGGAAGGCAATAACAATCAGTAAATACAAACATCTCATAGAGCATACCATCACATTACCATGGTTGGGTTTAGAAAGATCGAGATCAAATAACATCAACATGCCATCACATTCGCATAACTCCCAAACCTCTAGTAGACGTCCTAATTGGTCAACACTCTAGGACCACCCAAACCCCAAACATGGATAACATAAAGAACAAGATACAAACACGTATTTTAGTTTTCTTTCACAATTACATGGTTAAGCCAAATATGAGGTTTCAATTTCCATTTCAAGTATACTTCAAGTGTATAAGATTCTTTGTTTAATCTCCAAGTCAACCCATTTATCTTTTCAAATAAAACATAGAATTATCCCTCCATTATTTTAAAACAATTTCCTAAAATAACCATAAGATAATTATTTACTCATTGTACTAGTTCCCATTGAATTTTAATAAAATCAATCAATTAAATAAAACTCCTTTAATTCTAAGAGCATCTCCCATTATTCAAATCATAAGAATAATACTTATCAACTTTCAAATAATTAGTTTACAATTTCCTTAAAACACTTCAAGGACAATCATTTATAATCTTCATTGATTTTAAGTAAAATCAATCTCACTAAACACTTATTAATATCTCTTTTCTTTTAATTTTCCCTCATTTAAAAATCCATTTATTTAACTTGGCTAAAAATTAATTACACTTCTACTATTAACTAATCTTCATTAAATTTAATTTAATTAGATTAGTTAATAAATCATAATAAGATTCTATTTTAATTTGAATCCAAACCCAAATCAATTTCCAAATCTTGATTCTACTAAGGGAAGATTGCAATAATATTTTTAATTCCCATAACTAGATGAAAAAATATGCATGTCCAAATTCCAAATTACAAAATTGAAGATTCATTCATAGAGAATTATTCAAACACACATAACAGACACGATGAAGACAAGAAAAGAAAGAGCATAACAAAATATGCAAAATAATCGTGAGTGCCTACCTGGACACTAATGCTAATTTGCTACACCTCAGAAAATTGTAGAGAAGCTCCTCCTCTTAGAACCTTCTCTTTTCCAAAAATTCTTTCCTTCTCCAACATTCGCAATTCCTCCAACAACTGAAACCCCCAAATGACTAAAAGCATGTAGAAGCATATAAAAGCATTCAGAAGCATACGAGCTTGTAGAAGCATATGAGGATGTAGAAGCATACGAGGATGTAGAAGCATACTAGGAGAGCCTCTATATAAAGGCCTCTAAGATGCATCTAGAATGTGTCTAGAAAGAATTAGGAGATAAGCATGACAACTAAGCACATAACTTCTATGATAAGAAGACAAACATGATAAGGTGTCTAGGATGTTATAGACACCATGTGCTCAAATAATATGCTAACTCCTAAGTGTAGACAACACGTGCATAATTAGAGTACAAACTCTTGTGTTGTCAACATGACAACTCATGAGAGTTTGCATACTCCTATAAATATTAAAACAATGTACATTAATTTATTTAATTAAATTTCTTTATTTAATATTCACTTGACTCCTTTTAAAATTAATTCATTAATTTTAAATCTCATGCACTCACTTTATTAAATCGACTTGTTTTATCTTAATATATTTTAATCACATGCACACATCATGTGATCTAGAATCTTTTAATAATTTTAATATCTTTTCCACTTTTAAATTTATTTTTGAAACTTAATTGATAAAATAAAAATGAGCTCTAAATATATTATTATCAAATTAATAAATATTATCATGTTCTAAATTTAAACTTATAACTTTTATCTTCAAATTTTATTATTTTATTTAATTAATTTCCCAATTAATTAAATAAAATAAATATCATATTAATTTTCCATTAAATTAAACCATTAATTAAATCTTTTAATTAGGCTTAATTAATAGAAAATACACTAAAGACTCATAAAGTAAAATACAAAAACCCATCATAGCAAAACACATACAAAATCAAACCAAAAGGTTTAATATCACAAATTACGTCATCTGATGCATTTGGAGGGTACTTGACTTAGATACTTGTCCTAATTTTCAATTAGGAGAAATGGCTTAAAGTTTTAGGATTTGGACTTGAGAATTTATCTCCCCTCTCTTACCATTGAGATAATGTGATTGGGTATGCTCATCCTGGCAATTCAGGGAAGTCGATACCCGGTACCTACAACTTGCATAGAATCCATGCATGTACATACACAATATATACTAAGCTAAGCAGGACATGGAAGGAAGTGGTGCATCGTGTAGATCCCGACTAGCAGGTGACTATGACTCCCTTCCTTAACCACATCAAAAATGCCATACAGAAAGAAAAAAAACACGCACACCATACACATGCAAGTATGGGGTAAGTATCCATGAGAAAACACATATGATAATAAATCATCTAACCAATCATGATTAATAACTGCAAACACTATGATAATCAACATACTTACATGAAGTAAGGAGTATCAAGTAATCTCATCATATGATCAACTGAATCTGAAACAATATATGATAATCTCAAAATAATGTCACTAATCATCAATATACAATTGACCTAAAAGAGTTCGGCAATTATAACAAAAATGCAAGCTAGGGGCAGGCACTACACTGGATATCTCAACATATATTTTTGAGACTTAATGGACAATAATTTTTTCTACTTATCTGATGATATTTACCTTGTGATTTCCCATTATGATATCTATTAGGAATTAATTGAAAAATTCAATGAATTAATGGATGTTTAATTAGTACTTCATTATTATGATACAAAATGGAATTATGTTGTGATTCAAATGCTTTAATTGATCGTGTTAGGAAAGTTAGTAATATGCAAATTTTTGAGGTTTAATGATTAAAAATTTTATAAGTAAATGATGGGGAAAAGGAAGTTAATTATGAAATGTGTTATATGTGAATTGTAGAATAATGAATTATCATGTATCTTTACTTTCATGTGTATTTTATATGTGACTTTTCATTGGACTACTGATGCTCAAGTATAGTTTGTAGGAAAGGAACCATGGAAACATAACCATGAAACAAGGTATAAACACATGTTAATATGATACTACCAAGGTAAATCTTTAGAAGATTTGTAAACCTTATTGTGATGTGTTTATTTTTTAAACATGAGATGTCTATTTGTAGTATGTATTTCATGAGTAGATGCAAAACATGTCATGTGTGATGTATAGTGAATTTTGTGTGTGTCACTTGACACTTGTACTCATTATGTAAAAATGAAATATTCTCTAAAAATGGATCATGTCGCCACCTTATCTCAAGTTAAATTCTTTAATTAAGAATTAGACTTACTGCCTTGACTTAGTAAGGGAAACAAAGGTTACCACCATAGAAAATTTGAAGTTGGACTTTACCTAGCATTGTAAGGGCCAAAAATTAGCTCTAAGGTGAATTTGTGATGGAAATAAATCCTACCCATGATAATACTTTAAGTTAGGGGGCTAATAGTGACCACTAGGGTACCTAAAAGACCTATGAGACCCCAAAAAGAATGCATTTTATATTGAATCCGAAAATGGGAATCATATATAGAGGCATAGACAACATAGAAATCAACTTACCCACTCTCTAACTTTAGAGACCTTTAGGGCTTGGAGGAAGAGGATAAGGGAGCTCTACTACAACTTTCATTTGTCATTTCTTGGAGTGAGGTTGGTATCCATGATCCATGGTGTCTCTTCATTGCAATATAGATTTAAAAAGGTGTTTCTTCATTGCATTGTAGGATTGATGTGGTGTTTCTTCATTGCATTGAAGATTTGTTATGGTATAGATGTGGTTTTGTGAAAAGTCTTGTTGTATGTGAGAAGTTTTATGAGATTTCTTTCTTGAATCTTGTTTTTCTCATGTTGATTTTTTGTGTAAAATGGGTGTGAAACATCACTCACCCTTGGGAGGGAAGAGATGCATGGGTGAAGGGGTTAGTTGGGCTCACCCACGTAGTTGAGAAAATGTCCCATGTGTAGAGATGATTTTGATGTGTTTCAATGGAGTAAGGACTTCATGATTACTTGCATTTTTGGGAGGTATAAGGAGGTGTATGAAGGGGGAAGATATTGATAAGCCTTGAAAGGGCATGTTTTTGATTAAATAAATACGTTTTACAGGGAACCTAAAACCCAAAATTTAGTACATAAGAAGGCTAATAATAAGCGTGATAGCCCAGCCAAAAAAGTATAAGTTCAAAGGCTGATAATAAGCATTAAGCCCAACCAAAGGAAAGAGTTCTGAGAAAAGACCAGGAAAAGGAAATAAGAAAAGCCATGGCCTAAAGCCAGAACAAAAAGCCAAAAGACAACGATAAACAAAAGAACAGGCGAGAGTTATTCCTCATTCTTTTGTTCTAGATCATGCATCACCTGAGCAGCCTCAAAGGCTAGTTGATTCTCCTCTATTTCCATTTATTGCACCCTTTGATTCCCCTGGTCCTGAGCAGGAATGGAGTTGTCCTTTGCAGGGTTGTCCTCCATTCTGGCCTCATCCCTGTCATTTCCATCCTCATCATCATGCATTTCTCTGCCTTTGATCCAGCCCATGAGAGAGATGATGTTGTTGTTGATGGAGCTTAACAAGGAAAAAATCTAATTCACCAAGTTGTGATTGTAGTTTTTCAGGTTGTGTATCCTCTATTCCACTAGACTAAGTCTGTCAGCCGAATCCGTCCTCCTGTTGGCATCCATTCCTTTCCTTGTTGCCTCAATATGTTTCACCTGATCTTTAACTTCCTCAACCTCATGGAAAAGCCATTTGATTGATCTAAAATTATCAATCATGTTGTTGCAAGAATTATTTAAAAGGTTCATCCCTATCTCCCTGGCTCTATTCGAAATAGCCACAATCACTGGATCAATTAATTCTTCCAGCCACTGCTCTTTTTTATTATCCATGAGGATTTGGGGATTCATGGCCTCCCTATAGATTCCCATTTTGTTGGTCTTGACATTAAAGTTGATCCACGCTTTCCTCCTGTCATTGGTCTGCACTTCCCCTTCCGCATACCCAGTTCTCTCCTCTTTCTGC
The DNA here is from genome assembly GCA_028749045.1 of Cupressus sempervirens. NCBI lineage: Eukaryota > Viridiplantae > Streptophyta > Pinopsida > Cupressales > Cupressaceae > Cupressus > Cupressus sempervirens. The sequence continues at coordinate 328,637,598 of CM053786.1, forward strand.
TCCTCAGGGTGGAGATGGATAGGAGAAAGGGATAGTACAGATGCCTCCTCAAATTGAGAGTGCACATCCTTCAGACTCTCCCTCTTGCACTTCTTCCTTCCACTATCCTCCTTTGTTTCCTCCTACATCTCCTTAACCACCTCCTCAGACTCTGGATCCTCCTTATCGTCATTACCTCCCTCCTCAGACTTCTTAGCCTGCTTCTTCTTGAGATCCCTAGGGATTTTTCTACTTGGGGTTATGGGGGAGGAGGATTTTTTAGCATGGTAAGTTGTTGCTTTCCTTGAAGAAGAGATCCTTCCTTTCTCAGAACTGAGGCTCTGAATATCATCTGAGTCAAAGGAGTAACTAGAACTTCCAGACTCCACAATCTTTGTCTAAGGGGGGGGATTGCTAATAGTCTGAGCTTTGAAGTGCTCATGGATAAGTAGTAGCAGTGGCTCATGCAGAGTTGGGTTAGCAATGGGATTCTTTTTGAAGCTATCCATCACCTTACTCATAGAGGTTAATAGATAAAAAGGGAAAGAAATTCTGGCTTTCTTCTGAAAATGATTTAAAATAACAAAGTGGTGGGTTCGAGCTCTATCAAACCTTGGGTCCAAAGTGATGTACTCGATAACAGCTTTCAGAACATACCTCCACCGCTTCTTCATGGAGTTGGGGACAAAGTAGGCGTCAATTTTTTTCAACGCCTTCAATTCCTTCTCACTCTCCACAAAGTCCCTAACCACATTGGCTAAGAGCTTCTTATCCCTGAGGAATTTGAAACCCTTGATAGGGATCTCGGTGATAGCCACAATCACCTCCTCTATTATTCGAAAGTTGATGCCATTCACCTTAACCCTGCCATCCTTCCAGGACCCCACCATACTGTTGGTCACCTCCTGATCAAAACTGTGTAGCTTCATGAGATACTTGGTTACCCCACCCTCTTCTAGCTTTTCCCATACTTTTGGCCTACTTCTCCATTTCTCAAAGTCCCCCACTGACTCCTTTCTACATCTCTGGCCCACCATCTCCACACACTGCACACCCACTTTACTCATATGCTCTTCACTCTGAGACTAGAATGGACCACTGAGAGTAAGCAAAGAGCAGAGGAAAATAACTCTATTGTTTCCTCTAAAATGATTGCAATAAACAACCCACAAAGCATGGAAATTAATCAATAAAGGATATCTGCATTTACGAATTCCCAAGCTTCTATTATGAAAAGTACCCTTAGATATTAACCCTTTCATATTCATAATTACAACTTGATATCCTCCATACTTCCTTGGATTTTATCCAAGTCGATCTGACACTTGACGTCTATCGGCAAAGAAGTTTCGGGAAGCCAAGTCATTTTTTAGTCTATTGCCAACCTGTCGGTAATCGAGTTTTCTTCCCGAAAAGTATGGGTGACATGGAATTTATTTAATTTGGCAAGGGTCTCTCTAGTCTCATTGATGAGATTTGCAATCATCCAAGATGGATACAAATTGCCATTGATGCACTTAATAATGTTATTCGAGTCCCCTTCAAGCCATAAATTGGTGACCCCAATTTCAAAAGCCAGTTTAACAACATTGCGCACTGCGTTAGCTTCTGCAAAATGATTTGTTTGGAAACCCAACAGGAGAGCGAAAGCTACAATACTGTCTCCATTTTCATTTCTAACCACACCTCCACCACCCAAGGATCCAAGGTTTCCCTTGGAGGCTCTGTCAAAGTTGGCTTTGTGCCACCCTTCAGGGGGGAGGAGCCACTTGGCTTCCTGTCTTTTTCTCATTTTGTCTTTTACCCTCTCCTTTTTCTTGCCTCCTATCTCAAAAGCTCCCCCCTTCCTCATGAAAAAATTTTCCTTTATGTTACTAAAGATCTTCCTTCTAACAACCAAAGTTGGCTCCTCCCTATCTCTAGAAATCTAGTTGTTTCTCTCCTTACATATGCTCCAACAAAAATGGGGCAGGAGCCAGGAGCTAATTTCCTGCAAGGCAGACTCGTTGAGCATACCTTGCCATTGGCAAAAAAAGTCTAGGAGGTTGGAAGGAATGCACTAGCTGTGGTCAAGGTCCTAGGTGAGGAAGTCCTAGATAGTCTTGGAGTAAGAGCAAAGAATGAACAAATGATTACCTGTCTCTGACTCTTCTTTGCATAAAACACATCTGTTGGACATGATATGACCTCTTTTAATGAGATTTTCCTGGGTGAGATTTTTGTCCTGAAGTGCCAACCAAAAAAACATGTTGACTTTTGGCGTTAGGCCCGAGAGCCAGGCCCTCAACCAACGGGGGGACCCTTCTGTACTCCATAAAGCAGAGTACCCAGAGGCAACCGAATAGAGCCCATTGGCATTATCCCTCCAAACTAGTTCATCCTTTTTGGTGCTGAGGGATAAGGAATTAAGCATGATCATAATTGGTTTAAGGTCCTCTGAGATAATAGAAAGGTCCTTCCATCCTTGTTCAACCTGTAATTGCTAACTTTGTGCCCAAAAAGGTTGATGCAATCATTAGCCCAAACACCATAGCTAGGATTATTAATGAGGGGGCCCTGAGAAAGCCAGTAGTCTGACCAGAATAGAATGTTCTCCCCATTTCCCAGCTTCCAGGAGACCTTAGAGTTAGCCAAATTCTTGGCTTTTAAGAAGCCATTCCAAACAACTGAGCCTCTAGGGATATCCTCACTGAAAAGAGTGAACTGAAAAGAGGGCATTTTTATAAATTTGTTCACCATAGTGTCTCTCCATTCCCCCATGCTACTAAAGATGCACCAAAGGGGGTGCCTTTTATTCCTTTCAGTTCCCATCCATGAAAAATCCCTTTGGATTTTCTCCATCCTCTTGGTGTATTTCCTGAGTATGGTGAAAAGGCTCAGGGCATATATTGGCAAGTTTTGAAGGATGGATTTAACTAGCTGACATTTTTCAACTTGGCTGAGAATGGCTCCTTTCCAGCCAGCCAGCTTCTTACTGAACCTATCCAAGATGTTATTCCAAAGGAATTAGAGGGGGATGTTCCCAAGGGGAGACCAAGGTAGGTAGAATGAAGCTTCCCCACCTGACATCCCAATATTTTGGAGATTCTCTAATGTCTTCCCTCCAGAGTGTTAATAAAGAATACAGAGCTTTTGTCCCAATTGATGAGCTGCCTTGACCCTCTGGAATAAGTGTCCAAAGTGTCTTTCAAAGCCTTGGCCTCCCTAACCAAGGCCTCTCCTCCCATAATGGTATCATCAACAAATTGTTGATGCGTGAAGGGGGTGCATTTGGAAGAAGGTTTAAAGCCTTTGATCCTCCCTTCTTTCTTTTTCTTCTCCATGAGTTTGTCGATACATTTCACCAAGATGATGAAGAGAATTC